>JAUMHH010157165.1:0-18218 GCA_032359455.1 Chlamys rubida | reverse complement strand
GGTAAACTTACCGTAATCAACCTTACAAACATGTCTCCGTCACTGACCGGTAAACTTACCGTAATCCACCTAAAACACACACTCTAAACATATGTCTCCGTCACTGACCAGTAAACTTACCGTAATCCAACTAACAAACACGCTCTAAACATATGTCTCCGTCACTGACCAATAAACTTACCGTAACAACCATACCTGCTGTCAGTACCCTGTGAAATTTGGAGTTGATTTATTTCTAGTAGCAGGTTTATTTTTTTGGGAAATACAGTCCTACTGCACATCCATCCTACACATTTTCAAGTACACAATACCATTATAAGGTCAAGTATGGTACAGCATTGCGATCATTACATCCATTGCTCCTCAGGGTAAGGCAGTTACTGATTTAGTATAATATTTCACAGTGTCCTGGGAAAAAGCGCTATACAGACCTTCCAAATTCTGTCTGTGAAAATATTTACCAGGTGGAACACAGGCCCCATCCATTGTTTACTTATGTCATTGAGCCCTTGACCAGACATACACAGATAGCTATGATAATTTTATTTGGAACACTCACAGTGGTTGAACAATACTCTGTAACTTCCCTTTATTATATTTCCAATTCATGAAATTACACATAAATTGAGATGGAGAAATGATTCTCCTTCCAAAAACTCGCTGTATAGACTTAAACTAATCACTTTTAGACCCATTTACGGATCCAATAAAACTTTTCTATGTCCCTACGAGTTTAACCCTCCCTGTATACAAGGGTTCAATGGCTGATGACGAGCATGGTTAGTAATGGCTTATTGTAAGTATAGGAAGGATTAAAGGTTAAAAATTTAATTATAATGCAGTCCAAGTAGATTATGTGATTTGCTACAGTACGGCCATCTATTTTGAGGTCAAAGGTCAGGGGGTCAATATACTACACTCTTCAGTCATCTATTTCAGTGATTATAAGGTCGGTCATAGGGGTAAAACTAAGGTGAAGAAGACAAATACTGTAAAAACCTTAAAAATGAATTACTTGAGAAAGATATTGATATCACATATATTTAAATTTGTATGATGTATACAACCTGATGATACCTGTCTGATATGATAGAGAGATAGCTGATTTCTCTCGGCCTGTAAAACATCAGCAGTCATTATCATTGCTTAATGTATCCAAAAAAAGGGAAATCATGTCTATATCAAAAACGTGTCACCTGGGACCCACTAATTGGTCACTTCTGATTGGTCAGTAGCTGTCCCTTTATCATCATTTATCTTTAACTCTGACGAGACAGATGACCCACACTGACCACAGCTGAGGTAAAACCTACAGTAATGTTTTTCCTGTGCGGATGTGCGCAGGATGGAGGGGAGACTGTATTTTTAAAAAATTCATTATTAATATATAAATATTGTTTACCACATGAAGGAGTTGGCGTCTTCTATATAAATCTCAACAATCTATTTCCTGTACATCTTCATTCATATCAATGGTAATAATACAGGATAATCCCTCTGACCTTTCTCGGTTAAACTGAAACTAACACCTGACTAAGGCCGTGTGATTGAGAGCCTGTATTGCTCAGCTGCTATTTAATGTTTCAGCAGAGCCGTGAAAGCCTTTATTTTGTTAAATTAATTTTGAATTTTGCTACAATGAGATAAATTTGGTAATAAGTTCAGTTATAACCTGCCTGGTGAAGCTGAAAATTGAAAATTTTATCCTTACTTTCCCTAATCACCCCCCAACGGATACAGCCATTGAAATCCCAATATCAAATACGGTTAAAATCTCTTCACTCCTTCATGAACATTAGTCTTTTATATAATAAGATTTACACCAAAATTTCCCCAATTGGCCCCTCCCTTCCAACGCAAGGGGGAGGGAGGGGGGTTATGTCCTTCAGCTATTCAGCATGAATTCTCATGCTCCATAGATGTTGAATGCTAAATTTAGCAAAACAAGAAAAAAATGCCTCATCAGTTCCGGTCAATTAATATTTTACAAGAAAAGTAGATGATTAGTGATGTGCCCTAGTATAAGCAGGAGGCACTTATGGCCCACTGAGTAAGCTACCTGAAAACGGACTTTGATTGGACACCCAACACACTTACATGTACTCTGATATAAGTCCAATACTAAAATGATGATTTTGAGACAAAGTTTGGAAAACTGCGGAGCATCAAAGATTGGCAGGCTGAGATGTCAGAGAGGCTTCTGGAGATATAATACACGGAGAGCCCCCAGAATGATGGCTGACAGAACTTCAAGGTATGAGCGACTGATGACGGAGAAACTGGCTGAAATCAGGGGTGGTATCACCAGCATGTGTATGGATTCCCAAGTCTAATTGCTGTTAGGTTTTATCTGGTGTAAGGGTTTATCTAGAGGTGATTGACATATACTTTAGTTAACATGTTTACTGAAATATACCATTAGGTACGTGTCCTAACAAACTCATAACTTTTAAATGTGGGTACAGGCTTTCTCTCACAAACACATACACCTTCAATAGGAGGCATCAACATAAGTATTTCAAAAACAAGATATGTAAGCTCAAATCATACAGAGGTAACCATTTATACTACATTACAGAGACTTTAATGCAAACAGGTTTTAGGGCACTAAAATCATTCTTCAGTGATTTTATAGAATGAATCCATCATCAGTTACTTAAAACATAAATTACTTTCTTGAGGTGTCAATTAAATCCCTATTTTGGATTGTTAATAAATATTTTCTTACTGGAAAATGATAGTAAGACAAGAATACTCTCCTGGCCCTTAGCCTGTGTTTGACCTGTTAATAGCAAGTGACCTTGACACTGACCTTGGAACACCGAAATACCTGACCTCTTCTTAAATGGCAAGGGCATAACAAATAGGTGATTAGCTTAATCAGTGATTAGCGCAAATTTTAATTTTTGTGTAAATTTAAAACACAGCCACTGAATTAGTTACAACTTTCAGATATTAAATATTTAGTACCGTAGTGTAAATTTACATTTTGTATATTGACAAAATTGTTAACGATTGATTTTTTTTTATTAAACAGTAATTAAGCTAACCACCCTTTGAACAACTGGGCCAAAGATGCTATAACAGTTGTCAGAAGCCTTTGATCATCATCCAATTAACGAGTGAGATTTATTGATTTAACCTATAATCACCAAATGTACATCTATTTAACATGACCAAAGTGGCTAGAAAATATCTTGAAGGAGAAAGACAGAAAAATTCTTCACTAAGAACAGCAATCAAGACAGTGGCTCATTGATGTTTACAAATTCTTTTAACAACCTTTTAAAGCAATCAAATTACACAGACAGCTTTCAAGGGGTTGAAAAAGCAACAAATCAGGCCAGTTGACAAGCTGGGATGGAAGGGTTGAGATATAATAGGCTTAATTACATAAATACTACACACCACTGTTTTCAAACCTGTTTCATTTAAAAGATTTCTGCAGACAGACAGAATAATCTACTCAATCATTCTGGTCATTGTGTACCAATCACCTATGCTGTCCGAATGTCTGCATCTACAATGGTTCCACCCCCACCCCCTCCGACATGGTCAAAACCCTCCATATCTTTTTCGGTCTACCTCCAACTTTTAACGTTTCAAACGATCAATCGAAACTTAATGTAAATATCATTTAATTACTGTGCCCCCATGTCATCTGATAAACATATTTCAACAGATGGGGTGATGAAAAATGTTAATTTCAGTACTAAACACTCGCATAAATTTGCATCCAGAAATTAGAAACGTATCTGAACACTTTACAATAAAAACATTGATGTCCACACAATCCATTAAAGTTAACTCAAGTCATTGAGTATCAAAAGAATTAATTTCAAATCAATAACAAATTAAATACCCGAACATTTTAGTGACTAGTTAAGAATCAAACTTGTGTGTGTTTTAATATTGTGTCTCACTTCTTTCACCAGAACTGACTAGAAAGAATCATTAACGACCCCCTCCAATCTCATCTTCTGACAATTACGTGTGATAATTATCTACACAGAAGAGTATCATTAACGACCCCCCACACACATCACCTACACTGACAAGTAACTAGGGCAAACATCTAAGTCCGGGTTGGCAACCCTGTCTATAATTAATAATGTAGGTAACGATATAACTTACCTTTGTGAAATCACCCGTTAAATGATGTTAGCTTTCAATACTCGTTAAGCACCGGTAGGCCAGGTAAAGACACGAGACAAGACCTGAGAAAATAGGAAGAAACACATCTTTTCAGTAATTAATTCATAGCAAAGTGTTTAGGTATTGATGTTTTTTTATCAAGGTGATGCCTGAAAGATGGTAGTACATACAGTATTTACCCTGTAATAAGCCCGGGGGTTCAACACATAAACTCTTGACTCGTAATATGGGGTGGTTCTAATGCAGGGCAATTAATCAGCACTTGTTAGTATTTATACCAGACAGTATTTCAAACGAGTGGGCTTATTATCAGGCATGGGCTTATATTGATAAATGTGGCATACCGTTAAGAAGGATATTTCTGCAGGGATGATATTTCGCGATTTCGTGGGTCAATAATGTGATTGCGAAAATATGATCTGCAGAATAATATAACGAGCGTATTGTTATTTTATGTGCAGAGTGCTCCGTCTCTGTGTTAAGACACCATGAATATTTAGTTCCTTCATACATTTAGATCGAGAAATCATAATCCATGATATCTTATAAATATAATTTTCTAATTTTTGGTCAAAATCACGAAAAATTAAATAACCCATTATACGGTATCAGTTTTGATAATTACACCATTCCTGCTGGTAGTTTAGTTTATTTTCGGGTACAGGATCTGTATGATTATCTACAAACAAGTTTTCTTTGCACTCTGCTATAATCTGCGAAAAAAATGTGTGCATGCACTTTGCATGAAACTGTGAAGCCGTTTATGCACAAAAGTGCACACAGTTTTTTTATTACCTGCTGTATAAACCCAAAATAATCCTGATCATCTCTTATAATTGCATTCAAAAAGTCTGACAACACTTTAAAGTGCACGGATAATGAATATTAATTCATTTTCGATAAAACAAAAATATTTTTGTATAATTCACAACACTGCGCAGTCGATTCATTGCAGAGCAACTTCACCCGCTCATAAATTAGAATTACAAATACTAAACCAAACTGTGCTGTATACGATATCATCACTTTTGGAGTTGTCAATTTTTTTTAGTCTATATATTAAAACCTGAAATGAACTATTTGGGGATGAGCCAAAATTTAATAATATACATCATATTTTATAAAAGTTTACTTCTGAACATCACATGCTGAACAAAGTGTGTTAGCTGTGTGATTATAAACGGATTTCTGATCGATTCAGTGCCTACAGTCGGCTTCAAATGGATTTCTTCATGGTGCCATTACCGCATCCTCTGAACAACTGTTCCATAATTTTTATACTTGTAGAGAAAAAAAAATCTTTACTCTAATGTTTGAATGTTGTTTTTTTTGTTTTTTTTAATGCCCCATGGTACTTCTCAGACTGAGTAGTTTAAATGCTTTGGTTGTAACAGATCCAGAAATCCAAGCATTTGTTTGGAAGCCCTTCCTTGGTTTGGTTTGTTAGTGTTTGATGTCCTTTTAACAGCTATGGTCATTTTATTATGGACATTTTAGTGGTGGAGGAAAGCCCAAGTACTCAGAGAAAAACCATCGACCTACGGTCAGTACCTGGCGACTGCCCCACGTAGGCCTCGAACCTGCGACCCAGTGGTGGAGCGCTAGTGGTCACAGACGATCAGACGCTGTAACCACACAGCCACCACGGCCCCACCCTTCTTTGGACTCATTCCCATATATCATTATGCTTTAACTGTTTACCGGCACCATACCATGCTTGCATATTCCATTTGAACACAAACAAGAGTTTTATATAATCGCAAGAAGGTGTTCTTTCATGTATTGAAAACTTCATCGAATGACAGTGGACACTGAATTTAGTCCAATCACTCCAAGATCCTTCTCATGACAAAGCCCTCTTCTAGAGCTTCATCGTAAGTAACATGCACGTTCTCCTAATGTATGACGGATGTGCATGGATTTACTTTTGCCAGGGTGGAATCTCGAAAGCCATTTGTCAATCAACTCATAGATCATTTTCATATCAATTTGGAAAGTGTTTAGACCTTCAAACCCATGTATCATTGTACATTTAAATATCACCAGCAGCACGGCACTGTAAATCGTGGCATTTTCCCTTGAGCGCTACCGATAAAAAGATAGCCCAAGAAAGAGACATGCATATATCAACGGCATTCTATCACTCTACTTATATTTGATGTAAATCTTCCGTGTGTTTTACTGTTAATGTTTTTGAACATTACGGTTATAAATGGACAGAAAACACTGTATGGTCGAATATATGGCCACGGTCAGATGATGTCCCGCTAACAAAACTGTGAATTTAGTATGTTCAAATATTTGTTTCCATGGTTACAGGGAGGATAATTGAAAATCAAAATTTCAAAATGGCAAAAGCCACAAACACCGGTAAGGTAATTAGTCTGATGTATGTACAAGGTTTCAAAGAGATATGTGGATTGATTTTAAAGTTGTTGCCGGGAAAAACTCTGAAACACTGAATTTTGTAAGTTTGGTGTATTTTATTTATTTCCACAGAAAAGTAACAAAAACAAGATATTGAAAATAAGAATTCTGAAACAGCAAAAGGCACTAGCCTGCGTGATAAGTGTACAAGGTGTTGTACGGATACGGAAATGGTTTGGGCTGCAGCAGCTGCGAATGTATGGACAGTCAGCCCAGTTAAATACACCTGGCAAACATGTTTCACAGGGGCTAAAATGTCAGCAGGGAGAGTAAGTAACCAGTATATATTGTATATCTATTATAAAGATTACCAGTAGATACTCCTTAAAATACATCCGGGGTATGTTGACAGAAAGTTACCGATGTCATTAAATCAAGGTATCCGGGATATTTCCATTTAGGCATAAAGATATGTTCACAGAGATAACGATTTCGGCCATTCAATTCATTCCTCAAACATGGAGTTCATATAAACATCATCTTCGGTAGAATAGTAAAAATCTCAGTACCTGAGCAATCCTTTAATGATGTGTAAACAAGTTTTTAAAACATACCTTAGATCCAGGATAAAATATTGTTTCTGATCATCCCAAAGCGTTTAGTTTTACAGGTTATTTATGTTGCTTGATTTTATTGAAAATTGTACTTTCGTCAGGTACTGTTTACCAAAGTACAACTAACACATACAATATCACAGGTATGAAATATACAAAGTCACCAAGGACGGTCAATATATGAAAGTCATATGTCCCACAGCTGCTCAAGTACAAATGTCTCTTGGAAATCCATGTTCACTGGACAAACGTTACTAGTCTACAATTATAATATGTATATCACAGTACAAACACAAGTGTATTTACCAATTCACTGTTGGGTGACAAAAAAAACGTGCATGGGTGCCCTTTAAAAATATCTAGCTAGAAACAGTTTATTTCAAATGCAGGGGATATCAGACTGAAGGTCAAATATACACCTTAATATGGTAAGTACAACTGTAATATATAACTACACTGGCTGTTCAACAAAAAACCCAAACTCAAATACAAAATTGAAACCAAACATGAAATTGAAATTCACATACAAAATTTAAACCCCAAAAACGAAATTCAATCCTTGAATCACAAAAATAAAATTTGTTACATGAAACTGAAATCTTGAAATGAATGCATAAATCTAATATGAAATGTTGTCAGGATAATTGGTTGAAATTGATATATTTTTATGAATGGCTTAAGTTCATCTGAGAAGCAACACTTATTTCTATAATAGGATACTTACCGATTCACTGTAGACCTACATCAAATTCCTTTTAATCCCATAACTGATCATTACTGGGCCTGGTCAAATGCACTGACCATTGAATTAATACAATTCAGTATGACCGATCTGACCCATGTCTACATGTATCTCTTAAGTGAAAACGGCGGAATGTTGGCAGGAAATCACACCGACTAAATTACCAATTATTGTAAAACCACAGGTATATATATATATCTCACAAATTGACTTAATTGTTAAGTTCAAGGTGAGTTTACTGATATGTCGACAATAACAGGCTGTTATTGTGTTGATATGTGGTATATTTATTTATCTCTTAACAATGATAATTATTTATAAATACATTTTTCCCGACTGTCTGAACTTTCTGTAAGTATTTACAAGTGATAACAGTTACAAATTTTAAGCTATAGTCATTGAGCGGTCAGTTACCGTAAAACTGGACGTTTATGAACTCTGGATTTTTTTTGTTAATTTAACTTTTACTACATCATTCCAAAAGTATGCTCTCCTTAACATACTAGAGATATCTGAGTGGCATTTTGAATGTAAATAATTCCACAATGAAAATAGTTTAAAGTTGAAAAGTTCAACACAAGAATTTTCCTTGTTACTTACAGCAATAAAGTGGTCACAATAAAGGCGAACCAATCAAATATACCATCAATCTTTGATATCTTCAGACATTCAGAATTATCCCATACTTGAATTTAAATGGTCCTCATTTGTCTTGAAATCCACTCGGAGGATATTTCTGACTGTTGTCTGTCCAGTAATGATATGTGAACGTGTTACAAATAAAAAAGACTGTTTGGATTGTTAAGTAAAGACAGATGTTGTTTAAACTTTTAAAGGCTACAGTTTCAAGGTTGTTCACCACTGACTAACAAACATTTTTAAGTAGATAGACACACTACCATCAAGATTGGTCACTGACCTCTGACCCCGACTGATTATTCGTAATGAATGCAGTATACACTTTAACTGACCTTCGAGTTCAAATTTCAGGTGATGTGTGTAACTTTAGGATCGGAAAATGTAAACACCTCAATCACATAAAAATGCCCTTTTAGAGCAAATTGAACTTCCTGTTAGATTTTTAAAGTATTTTAGAGTAGTATGTATTTAAGAATTAGCAAACATTTTATCATTGCTGAGGATATATAAACCCGACTTCATATGACCCTAGCTGTTGTGAGGATGGGAGATTAAAATATCAAGTTTCTTTCAAACATTTCTTCAAAGATGTGTATTTTGAAATTTGTTATATTTACAACTAGGAACATTTTACATAACTTTCTGAGTGATGTCTTTTGATTCATGCCACATTTTAAACAAAACGTTTGACCAAATGGCGGATCAGCCATTTTGGTTGGAACAAGGTTGTGTTTTACATGACAATTGTTTCTGTCACATGTAACAGTTCGTTTCAAAGACAAATACAGAGTACATTTACCAATTGCATGGCATTATAGCAATCTCAATATGAATTGACGCAAAAAATACCAACTCATTTTAGGGACCTTTGGACCATCATTCTCCTAAACTCAGAAATAATCAACAAATTCTAGAAAAGAAGTTGAAAATGCCTTGGCTATTACCAATTAGACCATATGCCAGTAATTTTCTATTTCGAATCTGCATAAAATGAACATTTTTTGGCAACGTCCAAAATGAGATCAAGTCCAACTTGGACAACACTTTGAGAATATTGTCCAAAATAGAGAACACTAAGGGAGATATGACTGCAATAACTTAGTGAAAATTCTTTTTGCATTCAAAATAAATCTATAATTATCAAATTTATCAAATCTAAGGGAACAATTCTAAGTACTCTACACAAGGTTTATGATATAGTATACATATAATATCTATAATGTATATGATATAGTACACATATAATATCTATAATGTACTAAGTGTATATATATATATATCTAGAGGCCACCCAATCAGATTTCATTAATCTATTAAGTGATGTGCTAAGAGACTATGTACCCAGTACCCTGCGTTGATTTGAGTGATGGCTACAGTACCCCGCCTTTGATTTCAGTGATGGCTGCTCTGAGGGGGCAGTAACCCGCCCATCAATCAGACCTATTCAGTAGCTCGGCAGTGAAACCATCACCCAAGTCTTCATAAGTTCCCGTTTTATAACCCCTCAGTGTGATGTTCCACACTCCAGCAATCGCAGACAAGTGTTTTCGAGCTGTTTACACCCAGACTATCACAGCGGGTTAAAGTTATCTTTTATTTCGTTTTCATCTTCCGTTACAGTAAAAAGCATTATACTGCGGTTGTTTTTCTTTTTATCTGTTTTTACTGTGATGTTATCGTTTGTATCGACATAAAATAGTTCTAAACATGTTGATGTGTGTAATTGTGTGAGGTAGACATTGTTGTGTGGCATACAGCCTTAATTTACAACCTTGTTAGCGGTATGGCGTTCCCTTATCAGCTAACAAACTCAGGAAGTACACACATATTAACTAAACAAAAACTAAAAACAAACATAATTATTTCCGGCCGATAAAAATCATGTTTTTGTCTGTAACCTCAGTCTCAAACTATATCTATTTCTATTTATCTAGTTAGACGATTCAATTAATACCCTCATCCAACGTTATCTGTACCAATCTTCCCGCTTTGTAACACCCATAATTCTATCACATTCCACTTACAGTGCGCACGAAAATCATCTTCTCCAATAAACGGTTTCCTTCACTTTGCTACAAAGATAGGAAAATATGAAATCCGGCACATCAGGAGGTGAACAGGTTTATACACTACCGGAGAACGTCCCATCCTCTATTGTTGAACAACATGTCAGTATTTTAACTAAATCACGGATCAACAAAAGAAAAATACATTACTAAAACCATACATGTGAGTACAAGAGAAATGCCTGTCACAATGTATAGGGTAGAAACCTGTGTAGGGAAGTCTTCGTGTGGGGAAGTCTTGGGTTGGAGAGGACAGAAGTGGTCAAAATGAGATACAGAATGGCTATAAATAACACATTAGCGACAATAGGTGTGTGCGTGTGTAATCTGACAAAAGGTTTGGGCAATGCTTCCTACAGCTCAAATCAAATTACTGAAAACACCTCTAAATTTGGAACCTTTTTCTCACAAGTTGCCGTGTCAAATACTGTATCTGTAATGAAATGAAACTGGGCAAATTACGACTACCGTCACAACAAATTGGCCAGAATCGTAAAATTTCATCTTTCATATTCAATATCTTTTTTAACAACCTTGACATTTTATGTTCTTTTTCTTTCTGAAATACAAAATGACTGACCTTTATGTTTTTGTCCCTAATTAGTAACATTCCTGTGATGTCAAATGGCAGCATTCGTTTTTTGTATCTTCTATTTCTAATATGAGTTTTAATTTATTTGCAGATCAATGCATAAGGGAGAACAGGGAGGATTAATACACCATCAGCCTTCAAAATCATTGTAATCCCTTTCTGAACTAAACCAAACGTAAACCATATGGCCATGGGGAGCTTGCAATGTTGCCGACTTTTTCAACACGTTGTTGGAACTCTCGTATGCCTCATTAGAACTCGCTAACATCATCTCATCCGAGTTATTAGCGTGCTTGCATACAATAAGACCTTGCTCGATCACACAATGAAAGCTTTTTTACGAGTTTAAAATCAGCAGATTCTGTCAAAACATAATTTATTTTTGAAGAAAATGTGGCATGTTTAATTTCATTTTTCTTATAAAATATCTAAAAATGCTCAGGGGTTAAAAAGATTGTGTGCTATTTATATGTAAACATCGGAAGTCCGACATTAAGTGCTCATTGTAAACGGAACCTTGCGGGTATGCAGTAATTAACGTGTTGTGTTCCAAACAAAGCCACTCCCTAATCGGGGATTTCTGATTATACAGTTGATGGATACGTAGTTTCGTCCCTTTAGGCTATAATTATCCTTAAAAGCATTCCAGTGCCAGAATCCATGTCTTAAAATTTATAACAAGGAAGAGATATCTGTAATCATTGATTCTAATGTGTTGAGATGCAGCTGCTGAACAAAAGTGTTGTGTAATTTTTTTTAACCCCGTTTTTAAATCATCTTATGTAACCTTTGGTGTTTTCTTTACCTCTAATACATAGTAGATTAATATTTCTAAGACTTCCGACATAGATTTGAAATTCTGACTGATCTCTGAGTGACGTGAATGCCCCCTTGCCCTTGAAGTCAGTAAACCGATGACATTGAATCTATCGACAAAATAGCAATGCTTGGTCTATAAATAGTAACAGTGACCTTGGTGTTGACCTTGGGACCTTGAACTTTGAACTTGTGAGGTATTCTCATTCTTGACCTTCGTATAAACTTTGATAAAAAGCTGTTGAGAAATGAAGTCTGTTTACCATTAAAGCAAATTATTACAATTAAGTTTCATTTTGGTATCAACTGATTCTAAATTGTATATAATTCAGACCTTCGAGCGTTCACTTTAAAACTTTGTACATACACTATGAAGCTTTGTCCTAGACCTATCTAGAATTGTGATTTTCTTTAGGAACATAATACTGCAGAAAAATAATGTTTCCAATTTTAACAGACTTTCCCTACTTTGCAAGTGAATTTAGTAATCAAGACTGATCTGCTGTTAACAGAAGCTATAAGTAAAGAACTGTACCACAGATTTAACGTCTGATCAACGCCTTTGGACATTAAGGGAGACCTTTGTTTGATAATGTTGCCTTCTAAGTCGTCGATGGCTTCCTATCTGGTGTGTAAGATGGCTCACTTTGCTGTGAAGATTTCAAGCCACTGTCGGCCTGTAATCAGCACTTCTGTCAACTTCTTAATGCACGCGTCTTGGAGTTTGTCCAGAAGTGAGAAGAACCGTTAAATATTAATAGATACATGGACGGATTTTGTACGATATGTCGACAATTTATTGTTACCCCTATGTGTTTACCACTTCACACAAACTAGAGAATATCGGAGCATGTTAAAGGGAGCACAAGCTTGTAATTCACACCGACATTTACTAGGCTTACCGTGTGAAAAACCTCACAAGTACTTGTACTCTTAGACAACCAAAAGCACACAAACATCATTAAACTTTTATAGCTTGCAGTATGTTTTCAATTGATCAAAGAGAAAAATCATAGCTTGCGATGAAACTGATTTACAAAACTGCATAAAAAGGATTATGAGGTAGGGGGGATTCAGACTTAAGCCATGAAATCAAATGTGTTACCCTGCGTGGCGGCTTAACGCCTCGATAATAACCTACATATGATGACTTTTATTTTAATGTATCTTACCAGTAAAAGGCCAAACAGGCCTGTTACGCTCAGATCTGGTAACGTTGGATAACCTATGATGTTAGGAAATGAACCAAAACTGACATGACAGAAAATCAGTCCAAGATGAAGGACAACCACTCCTGTTATCAAAGAAGTGTCATGAAGCACAACCACTCCTGTTATCAAAGAAGTGTTATGAAGCACAACCTGTTATCAAAGAAATATTATGAAGGACAACCATATTATTCCTGTAATCAAAGAAGTGTCATGAAGCACAACCTCTCCTGTTATCAAAGAAATATTTTGAAGGACAACTATTCCTATTATCAAAGAAGTGTCATGAAGCACAACCATTCCTGTTATCAAGGTGTCATCAGAAACAACTTGTCCTGTTATCAAAAGTGAAAAAATAATTTCATGACAGACACTGCAATCAAAGAACTGCTTTAGAGACAAGCTGGCCTGTTATTGAGAGACTACCAGAATAATTAAGGCTTAGAGAGGTCAATGTTTATTCACAATAGGGTTGATCTAAGTTTAATTCAATTATATCACATACAAACGAATCTGTAAAAATTCCATGTTAGTCCGCAGTGATTTTCTAGCCCGTTCTTTTATACGACCATTAATATATAATTACATAGGTTGAGAATAATAAATAAAAGTTTTAAATATTCACACCCAATTTAAATTCCTACAAAGGCTTAAACATTAATGATTTTTACATGTATCTTTCTGTAACGTGATTTGACCGTCTGTCACCTATATGTATACCACATCCTCAATCAGGGCGACTAATGGCCATTTAAATTGCCTAATCTTTCTACACTAAGCACATCCTTAACATCATCCCATCCAATTTTAAGTTCTTTTTGAATGTATATCCTGGATGGGTTTCAATTACTTGTAACTATCCTACTGAAAATTCATCTCTGTTTCCTCAATCTTTTCTTGCATGAAATACTAACTTAAGGTAGCTCATTGCTTATAAATGAGATTTTGTAAGACTTCATGTATGCAGGGAAAATTTTACAATGTGTTTTTGGACAAAAACCGAGCCGGATTTAAATATATTACAACTGTGCCTGTAACACGCTGTGAATCGAACATTAAACTTTTAAAACCCTTATAAATGGCTATATATATATACACAAGTTTGACGCTGGTGGACGCCCCATGAAGGTTTCGGCGTCATACATAATGCAATTTTGACAACTACATCCATTTTTAGACTTTAAACAGAGATGAAATTGGCTTATGGGCTTATGGACAAAAATGCTGAAAAATAGATATTTTAATACTTTCAGTGGGACAAATTAATAGTTTTACATTATACTGAAATTCTGGAAAAAACGTTTTCAACTTGTTCATGGCAAAGATTTTGAATCATACAGCGTTTCTTTCTACCACTTACTATGTATTTTTTGTCTCATAAAACAACCGTTTGCCACCTGGTAAACAGTCAGTTGATCATTTGCCATATTTTACCATTTATTATTGTTGACAGGAAAGAAATGTCTGGGGAAGTTCACCAATGTTTCTAAGACCATATATTGTCATCTTTAATATCCTTAGGGGCATAACGGCCACCAGAAACGTGATTCTATGTCGAGGGAGGAAGGAGGATATCGGAATAACATTTCAGAGAAGCAGACATCAAAGATTCATAGCAGCAGACACTGTCAGAAAAATCTCGTAATGCAACAAAACGTGACCTTCAGGCATTGCTGTGCATCGGAGGCGCATGCTATCCAGGTCTTGTCGCTTAATAAACCGTATCTCAGATTTTGACAGCTTAGAAATGTTTTTGCAGATGTAATTGTTTGAAATCAACCCAGATCAGAAGACGTCAACTCCACAACAATCCTGGTTACAGTCAGTGCTGTCATTTACAGTAAAAGAAAACACAACTTTTGATGGCAAAATGTCTGTATGCATACGGAAATAAGTTCAAGGTCACAGACACTCTTTTCATTCCCTACCTGTAACAGGCCACATCTCACGGCTTACAGACCCAGAATCAAACTGCTGTATAGTTTTCCTTCAAGAACTCGTACAAGAGATGATGCTTGTGAATGCATAAATGCAGGTTCATGACAATGGGATAAAATTAAAGTCTATAAAGTGACAATGCCAAACTTCTATTTATAGAAACAGTGACCTTGTTTTTGATCCCTGGAGGTTGACATGATGTTTGTGAATGAATACATGACGTGTCATGACACGTCATGGCAAACAGGTAATGAATTAAGCCAGTTGAATGATGACGTCATTGGGAATGCGTATGTACATACTGGCAGATCCCTGAATGACTTTGATGACTCCTCGTGAGGAAATTAACATTTTAACACTTGTTTATCAAATAACACAGTATCACCCTCAAATTTCTTTTAGTACCATTTACGGTAAAATATTCCCATATTACAGATTGAATATGCAAATTTTCAAATCTAGCCTGCTAAATGATGTCTTTGATGAAAAGGTTGTAATTTGGGAGCAAGTTTTGTGGCTCGGAGAAGTACTCGGATCACTCCTCTGGGGGCAGTAATACCTACGCGGATCAGGGTCGACCAACGGATACCTGATCGCTCAGCCAGCCAATCAGACCTTCAACAACCCTAAGTGGCCACATCAAATTGCCACTTCAATCATCTTATTATTCCTTGTGTATCACTCTCAGCACTAATGACCTAAAGACTCATTAGTGTTATCAAAACAGACAGGTACATTTTTCTGGAAATTCGGATTCAACAATGACACTTATGAACATACCACTGCGTCATCAATTGTTTATAGTGTATAAGCTTGCATTAAGAGATGGTTTCTCAGGCATTCTAAATATCAAATAAACATCTGCATATTTTTATCAAGTAAAGCTTTTGAAGAATTCAATTTAATTGTTTGTTATTTGTTTGTGGAATGAAGTCACCTGCCTTTGTTTTGGTGATTTGACAGCGATAACATTCTCCCAGCAGACTACATCACATGTACAAGTATTAACTCTGATTAGAACTGAGGTCAAAAGATGAAACCTCAGTATTTTGTGAGACAAAGAGGATTAAGTGTCATGGGTATTATCCAGGATACGTTGTATTGGACAGGATATCCTGGATACCCTATTGGAGACAGAGGATAGTATATCACATGATAGAGTGAGAATAGTGATGTTTTAGCCTTATGGCAGAAGAATGTAGATATCTGGATCAGTCTGATGGCAAAAAGACCGGATATCTCAAGCAGAGACGAGATATCTTAAACAAAGACTTGATATCTCAAGCAGAGACTGGATATCTTAAACAAAGACTGGATATCTCAAGCAGAGACTGGATATCTTAAACAAAGACTGGATATCTCAGACAAAGACTGGATATCTTAAACAAAGACTGGATATCTCAAGCAGAGACTGGATATCTTAAACAAAGACAGGATATCTCAAGCAGAGACTGGATATCTTAAACAAAGACAGGATATCTCAAACAGGATATCTTAAACAAAGACTGGATATCTCAAGCAGAGACTTGATATCTCAGACAAAGACTGGATATCTTAAACAAAGACTGGATATCTCAAACAGAGACTGGATATCTCAAACAAAGACTGGACATATGTAACAAAGACTGGATATCTCAGACAAAGACTGGATATTTCACCTGACAAAAGAAGACTGGACACTGATCAAGGCCTTAATACCTTTATGCCACATTTATGGTAATACATTCAAAACAGTATTTGAGCTCTGTTTCATGTTTTGTTCTACAGTAACAAAATTGTATTCTCCATTATATCATTTTATTATCTATTTCAGCTAATAATATCTTTCTAAGCTAATAATTATTTTAATAGGATGGATACATACTATTCGTCTTTTCTTTCAGAATTGATTGTGTCTCAGTTTCCTGAATTATTTCCTTACAGTAGTATATCATCCTACAATTCAGCCCATTCTGGAGTGACAGTGTCTATTTTTTTGTTGTAATTCCGTATGATAACATTTAATATCAGTAAAACTCAAAGAAAAGAAAAAGGTAGTCAGGACTGCTGTTACCGGATCATGAACAAATGTTTATGAGGCAATCAGTAGGTAACATAAAAATATTTCATACATCTGTCTATTAGTATAACTGTGTATTGTCAATTACTATGTCTGTATGTCACGCAAAAGCAGTTGTACTCTTTCTCATAATGCATTATAGACAACTTCTATAAAATACATATCTTTGTGACCTTCACTTTTATTTCAGCCTGAAATAGACAATGGATATGATACCCTGATCAAGTACAACTTCTGATATCATACAGGAAATATTTTATTAGATTATTGTTGGTTTATCTGTTCATTACAAATTAAAATTCAAATACGGAAAATAATAACAAAATTTAGATATCTCAAAACAGACTTAATCATCTCTATCTCCTGTTGTACTAAATCAATAAATCTTTTTGCATATTTTATCACTTCTGTGATTGCTAACCTTGGCTTTTGACGGCAAAGCAAGTACAGATCCAGTCCTACAAAATATCAATGATCTATTCCTATCACTACAGTAACTGAATGAAAGGGAGCAAGGAAAATAAACTTTAGTTTATCACAACAGGATTGGGTGGAATGAAGGTAAATAAAGTTAATCACACAGAGAGAAGGGGGACAAGGAAGGTAAATAAAGTTAACCACAGAGAGAAGGGGTGCAAGGGAGGTAACTCAAGTTAATCACAAAGAGAAGGGGTGCAAGGGAGGTAAATCAAGTTAATCACAGAGAGAAGGGGTGCAAGGGAGGTAAATCAAGTTAATCACAGAGAGAAGGGATGCAAGGGAGATAAATCAAGTTAATCACAGAGAGAAGGGGTGCAAGGGAGATAAATCAAGTTAATCACACAGAGAAGGGGTGCAAGGGAGATACATCTTATTATCACAGAGAGAAAAGATGCAAGGGAGATAAATCAAGTTAATCACAGAGAGAAGGGGTGCAAGGGAGATAAATCAATCTAATCACAGAGAGAAGGGGCAAGGGAGATAAATCAAGTTAATCACAGAGAGAAAAGGTGCAAGGGAGATAAATCAATCTAATCACAGAG
>JAUMHH010157154.1:0-18222 GCA_032359455.1 Chlamys rubida | reverse complement strand
AACGGTCTGTAGAAACTGCCACAGATCTCAGTGGGGAGAGATAGAACGGTCTGTAGAAACTGCCACAGATCTCTGTGGGGAGAGATAGAACGGTCTGTAGAAACTGCCACAGATCTCAGTGGGGAGAGATAGAACGGTCTGTAGAAACTGCCACAGATCTCTGTGTCTACCAGACTATAGAGATTGCCACAGATATATAAGATCATTAATTCCTATTTTTCAAATTGTAATAAATGTTTTAGCAAGCTTTTCATTATCATATACTGAATACTGAATACCTTACAATTATTCCCTTATATCATCGATTCTTATGTACCATTATTAAAAACCATCCTGTTGGTTTATAAATAATGTATGAATTTTATGTGAATTATAAATGTTACGTATAATTTTGTAAAAGCTTTAGGAACAAGGGAATTTATGAACTGTGGAGTTTTGTTTTCCGTGACTATTTCCAATAAAAATATTTCTACGGGTCTATTGACAAAGGGATAATAATCTGTGCTTGCCAATACTTCTGACATGCCACAGTTACTTGTTATCCCTGATAACCTATAACGGCTATTGATTCTCATGGCATGACCAGGACTCATTATTCAGGTGATGTCTTGTCTTTTTTACTTAATGAACAATCAAGAAGAAGCCATTAACTGGTCTTACAGGGAAGCTAGTCATTAATCTTTAATGTTGTCCGTTATAATTACAGGGTGACCGCTCTCTGATACCCGTACACCTGGCAATGTACCCAGCAATGGCCACAACACAAGGTGACCAGCTCAGACGATCAGTTCTGTACACATCTGGACTAGTTCACATAGTACAGGACATGCATTTATGGTGTACATCAGCTGTCCTAGGTAAACTTCGATTCTCTTTAGTACAAGATATGTGGCAAACATGTAACTGACACATCATGATCAGTCTCCTCTAGACACCTTGACCCGGCCCTTTCGCGTATCAGGTTCAACCGGTTTGTTTTTAAATGTAACAATTTCATGTATAAATCCTGTCAGACCTGCAAATGTTTATGCAGGCCTTGTAAGGCTTTGTCAAGGCGAGACTGAAAGCAGCAACAGATTACTGGGTCCGACCTTTATTCATAAACGAACAACTCTGGTCCAACCAGTTCAACTGTTTGGATCGCGATTACGAATGTGGCCCTTCGAGGTTTTCACTCATTCTAGTAGCATGTAGCTACATGCTGAATGTGTTTGCAAGCCCTATATTTCTAATAAACGTTTAGCTGAAAACTTAATTCACACTGGACCAAATACCCCGTCATTTTAGCTGAATCGTTAATTTACTGATTAACACTAGTCAATATATAAAAAAAAGTAGTAGAATGATCACTATAAGACAGTTGTAAACCTGTATTTTAATGTCATTTCCTGTCTATTAAACTGCAAAACTTGACCTACAAATTTACATCCTGTCCGCCTTTCATGTCATCAATGAATGTTTTATTATAAATACTGCTCGTGAACTTGAATTGAAATTTTCTAATATTTATATTTAGCGAAGAGAATTAACATGACAATGTCACATGTACAATAGAGAGGACCAACAGGATACAGGGACCCATTCAATGGCTTTCTTCATTGATCACAAGTCAGTCAATCCACCTAGGCCTGATGGTGACAAAGGAATACCAGCCAATTTCACCTGTTGTGCAGTATTATTCATGAAATATTTATTTAATTTACTTAGATTTGATTGTGTGCCGCCAGCAAATCAAATATTTCTTTATCAATCCCCTGTAGGTCATTTCCTGTTTCTTATAAATTTTGTGATTTTGTGAAGAAAAAAAATTGATGAGAAATATATTTCAATAAAGAATTTTTTTAACACATTGTGTCAAGAAAATCTATTTTTATTCAACCCTCTGGAGCAGTAGGCCAGTATAAAGTGTCACAGGCCCAACGAGTCACGCTAGGTCTGAAACACTTTCACACAAAGAGTCTCCATGACAAAGACTCTGTGGGACCCTGATTGTACTGGGTCAGGGTTTGACTGTAACACAAAACCTGTCACCATTCTTCAGTCCACTGATTTGTCAACCCTCCATCAACTATATATGGCAATTTTACATGAAGATCAGTTGCAGGGTCACTAGTGATTTTGTCCAGTATACTTTTAACTTCAGTTAAATATGAAAAATATATGTACTTTGTATATATATATATCCCTGATGCTTCGACAACTTTCTAAAACCTGCATGTTTTACCTTTGATCGTTGTAATGCAACTTTCAGAGGTGTCGTTTGATTATATCACATATATTCCGATGAAATTTAATTATGGTAACAAAAAATGCACGACCATCAGAATAAAATTGATCCTTTCTTTTAATTCATTTTCGTGTAAACTTTTGGCAATTATTTTGATACTTCATGCCGATCAGAAGTATGCATTCTTTTTTTAAAATGCAAATACTTGATTTAAAAGTACCTAGTTTAAAACAACCACCTGATATAACCAATCCAATTGTCTTTGACTACATACACATACATATACTTGCACAAGTAATATGCACAACTTACATGGACTTTTTCTGACATCCCCCGGATACTCTGTATGAACTCTGTTCCAACTTTGGCTCGTTCTGACAGTGCTTGTAATGTTTGTGATAATTCCGTCTGAAAGTAAAAATATCAAAGATTGAAGAAATGATCAGAGAAACTGCAGATACACATATACATGCATATTATATATCTAGATAAAAGGGGAATATTTGAAATGTGTTAAATGTGTCTGGTAGTATACAGCTACCTTGATAATTATACAAACATATTGTGATAACCAATATTGTGTTGGTTGCTAAAGAAGTCTGGAAAATTTATCTGAAACTGTCAATCAAAAAGACAACACTTTATGAATAAAACCATATAGAAAAAGATTGTTTCAGAGCTATCCTAAGAGTTTGCTTCCATTTTGTGTTTTTTTATTTATTAAAATTATTAAGAAATATCAGCAGTTATATTGGTTCTTTATACTACTCACAACTGTAAAATATAATTATCAAGGTAGCCGTATCATAACTACCGACCACATTTATTCTATTCATGACAAGTGTCTATTTCTATCATTTTTAGTCAGCCTTTCTGTCAAAATAGTTGGTTATTAATCTCCTTCTGCAGAATCTTCATCTTAAGTTCCAAACTGCTTGAGATGAGATTTTGAAATCAGCACAAAATTTGATTATGTTATGATTATGAAGGAGGCAGTTGTTCTGTGAAATGATTGCATCTATCATCAAATTGAAGTAAGCAATCAATTATTATCTTCATGGACAAATCCATTATTTTGCCGAAACTTGATTTGTGTTTTACCTTAAACAGCTACATTTTTTACAGGCTAACCAAGTCTAGTTTTTCTACCATCAGATAATCCTTCAGACCATACAGGAAGAACTATAGGGCATACCTATCTATCTTACATAAAAACATCTCAATATACATTCATCCAGAAGTCTGTGTTTTTTCCTTCCGTGTACACAATCAATTACCATGACAACTGTCAATAACTCCTACTGAGTATCTTGTTTCCTAAAACACACATTATGACAGACACTTGTGCAGATCAGAGATCGCCTCACATAAAATAAATAACTTCTTGTTCATAATCAAGTTTTACATCATGAATTGTTCCGATTACAGACATAGATACAAGATAGCTGCCAACACAACACATTACGGGCAGACAGGGCCACACAGGATATAAATGTACATGAATCATTTAACCACGTTCCGTTACAGAGCTGGGTAATACTCTATATCAGGGGAATTGATATCTTTCTCAGTGTTCAATAACTTTGTATAATGGTATACCATTTTGTTAAGAATGTATCCCTGTGTTGATACAAAGATACGATAACTGCCCTACAGAGATTGGTCAAAGGTCATATCTGATCAAGGTCAAGGGTCAGATCTGATCAAGATTGCTATAGATATCTGAGACGAAGACTTCATCACATGCACCACTGTTAAAGCATCCATTCAAAATCAACACTAGCTTTTCAATAATTAATGTTTTGACAGAAGACATCTCAAAGCCATTTAATATAAGATCATTTTGGCGTTCATTTCTTCATTTGACTTACACAGTACTTATGAAATGCTTGTTGTTGATTTTGTTTTACATAAGTAAACAAGGCTTTAGATACAGATGAACTACTGTAGAATCATTTATTTTCGTGGGATTAAAATTTCGTGGTTTTCATACACTAGCCTGTTTCAAGGACATTATATATCGCTGATTTCTGATTTTCCCCTATCAATATCATACCAAATTGATGTTTTCGTGGGGATTTAGTTTTGTGGATTTTTGTTATCCACGAAATAAACGAAATTTAAAGTCCCACGAAAATTGATGATTTTACAGTATGATTGTACTATTTTTTGGGTTTGTACATCTAAAATGGTGATCGGCTAGGCCACACCTTTCCAAGAACAACAACGATATCATGTGTTTACACAACTTTTCTCTCAACATTTCAATAGTTACCTGTACACGTGTCGTCACGTAATTTATAAGCACGAAGCTATTGAGAAAGTTATGAGTAATTACCTCCTGTTGACCGATCTGAAGACGTTTGTTTTTTTACAGCTAAATTGTAAAAAGTATCCTATCTCTTTGTTGTAATTATTAATATAATTAATTAATCTGTTTGTATGTTTAAAGCAATATGCCATAGGTACACATGTATTCCAGCCTTACATATATATAAATAATATAATCATAATAACCACATTTATGAAAACTCCTTTTTGTCATTAATCTTTTTTGAAGATATTTTCAGTTATAATAATGTATTTGTCATTTTACATGTCCTTTTCAGGCTCAACATGTACAGCAACAATCTGACAAAAAAATATTCAAAATCTTCTGTAAGTTTGTAAACATAATAATTCATAATACAAGTACATCAACTCCTTCTTCCTTCTGTAAAATGAATTTAATGATCTATAATGTATAAATGTCAAAAATAACATGATAAATTGTTTCAGTCTTAAGGGAAAAAATATCTATTTACATTGACAAATGTGTCAACTGTATGCATGGCAGCCAATTAGGAGTGTCAGTTCAGTCTGGCACTGGGATGTTTTACTGGTCCGACCAGGAAGTGAGAACAGACCCTCCCCTACCGCTAGGTGTGTATAGGTAGCCCAGTGACCATTACTCTGTGGTCAAGTAGCACCAGGTATTTGGTATGTTGTGGAGGAATTCAACCAATCAGGACCCTGATTAAAACAAAGTGGAATGTAGATGAGAGATGGGTATAATAGATGCCAAGTACAAGTCCAGTCTGGCGCCAGTTTAGTGTCGGAGGAGTTAACAAATCTATCTCTCTGACAGATCAATCACCGGGTTATCACCAAAGTGGTCAGTAACAACACTGGGAGCTGTACACGTACCTCACACACCTCACACGGACAAGCTTTATAGGGAAACATGCAGGGAGGATAGCACCACAATGTGGGCCCCCTGTTAATGGCAGGTTAGGGGCCACACTGCTAGCCCCATGGGGTCAATGTCTCTGTGTAGTGTGGTACACATAAGGGTAGCATGCACTACCTCAAGTGATAGAGGGGTCATTTTTAAATCTCCCAGTTGGGGATGTATGGGTGTAGCTAAGGGGATAAGGGTCATTTTCTGTGTGATTAATTTGGCATGTCGAGACATTTAATATTGACTGGGATAACAGAAAGAGGAAGAGATAACATGTTTAAAACTATTAAAACTGCTATTCTAAACAGGACAGTGAAAATATACAGCTGGGGTGTGTGTTTTGAAACTTCACACATGTATCATGGAGAAGAAATGATGCAGCTGGGCCTAATGGAATTGGATCCCAGTGTACCATATATCTTTTACAGATTTTTACCACAGATCAATAATACTTTACAGTACACAAAATGAGAGATAACAATCTATGTAAGCATAACTTCTGATAACCTATCTGATATGGTCGAGCCTGAAATCTGTCATCACGGAATATGTTCATTATAGCTACATGTATAGTAAGTCTTCATTAGAGAATGGAATGACCGAGTAGGCTGGACATGTACGGGTAGGCTGGACATGTACGGGTAGGCTGGACATGTACGAGTAGGCTGGACATGTACGAGTAGGCTGGACATGTACGAGTAGGCTGGACATGTACATGTGTAATATATCTGGACATGTACGAGTAGGCTGGACATGTACATGTGTAATATATCTGGACATGTACGGGTGGGATCAGTGTACCTGCAGTGTTGAGTCACCAATTTCACCAGTCAATCAGTGTTTACATTGCTATCAAAAAACTGATGACATCAACAAATATGCATGTGGAAATTAAAGGGCATTGCGATGCACAGAAATCCAAGCACTACAAGTTGGACCAGGAGTAATGAAATTCACAGTTGTGATAAAGTATCACCAGAAATGTCCACCCATATCCCTTTGCTTCTTGCGGTTTTTGGTTTATTAGAATGTTTTGGAAATTTAAAGCCCATTTTCCAAATTCTGGATTATGCAGGCCTCAAGAAGTCAAGTGTCCTAATTTCTATAACATATAAAACTGCCATTTCTTAACATAAATCTTTTATGTATTTCTGCCATGCTTGAATTATATTCATTTTCTTCTGAAATTAAAAACAACATACTAAAAAGTAGCAGTTTTTTAAATAAACAAAAGTAAAAATTAACTCTGTTACTAAAGGGGAATGGCGAACATTCAGTTGATAGAATTCACTATTTTGATACAGTACCTCATGATCATAGGACTTTTGCATCAATTAAGAAAACAAAGTTCACTCATAATACGTAACTCTGGTATTTTTGGGTTTGAAGAAGACTGTTGAGCTATGCTACTTTTAAGCCAATATTTTCCCCAGGACCCCCTTGTTCCAGATCAATAGGCCCTCAGAGTGAGTCAGGATCTTATTCCCAGCCATCAAACTACCATCACAAGACAATAATTCTAATGAAGCAATAATATCCTACTGAATAAAATATACACCAAGTGTTATTTCCTTATCTAAACAAAAATAGTTAAAACTTGTTCCCTTCCAATGCAAGGAATGAAAGGATGACCTGGGAATATAATGAAATTCATAATTTGATAAAGTACATTAATTCAGGGACCTTTCCATCCATGAAAAGTATTTGATTCTAGGAGCTCTTGGTCTGAAGAAGAAGATTTTTTTGTAATTTTAGCCAATTTTACCACTTTAAGTCTTAGCTACCACTCAGGCATCTGGTGGGTGGGAACCACATAATTCATATATCTTTTTTTTATCTGTCTAGGAATGTGGACTAGCTTCCTGCAGAATTTATTTGCAATATGTGCAGCCATTTTAAAGAAAAAGTCTAAAATTTGAATTGTTTACAACTTTACAGACAACATGACCGGGTGTATATTATATACATGTAGGCACTTGCTACGACACTAAAAAATGCAATAATCAGGTGACTTTAAGACTGCCACATCCATTGGCAATATAAACCAGGGCTACACAAAATGACCTTAAATCTATCATGTGAAGGTTCGTAAAGTCTGACTACAGACTAAAGACAAATCTGTTTGCATACCTGACATGCAGCACAGACATTGTCACATTTATTGTGATGTATGGTGTACACAACCTGCACAGTAGTGTGAACCGCTTGACTGTGGTTACCGACAGCTTTGGTACAGGTTTACTGACTGGTGGTAGCTATATTAACACTACTATAACAGGCCAAATAACCCAACCTTTATATATATATTTCCCAGATGGTACATGTGTAACAGGCCCTTTATTGTCAAATCTGACCAGTAAATATTGATTAAATATTGATACACAAGTTAAAAATATTATCTTAACGTGTTCAATCACCTAGTTTGGTCCCACAATTGCTGCATACAAACCTGTACCAGGACGACACACCGATTCTCAGTAATTATTACGTAATCCTATCTGAGGGTATATACATTGCTATATAACAACTAATCCTATTACAAGGCCCATGGTGCGTGATGAAAAGACAGGTTTAAATATTGATCTGTTATATGGAATGTAAGTGTTCATGGGTATTATACTATTTCACCTTCTATTAGGCCTTGTTATTATCATTTATGCAAGGAATTATTTTTGTACTATAAATATTTACATACAACACCATGGCCGCAAGTTTTATTGGGAATATGACTACCAGATCCTCTTCAACAAACAACTAAATTTAAATTAAAGAACACAGGTACCTATATGTGATATGACAATAATTTATACTCCTATTAATATAAGTTTAAAATACATTTCGATAGGTACAAAACCATTAAATGTCTGTACATCCTCAATAATCTTGTTATACACAACACAACAAGTTTCGGCATGTTTGATAACTTGTAGGTGGGATATAGATTGAAAATTAATAACACAATTCGTAGATCCCACACAAAAATGTCAAACATTCCTGGAAGTGTGCGGAATGCTGAGATACAATCTTTAAATTGTTTCAATACTTAATTTAACCAGACTGCACATGTATAATGTGTAACTCCCACCGAGCTACTAATTATATCTACATACACAGTGGGTTTATCAAGCTGTTTGTTTCCCTCGGCATCTGATAACACATTTAATTATCACTATATCCCCCTGTTATGGTAAAAGGCACATTAATCCAGATCATTATCTACGCTATGTAGTTTAACACTGTGGTCTTAGTTCCAGGTGTCGCATAAAACATTACACAAACATTAAACGCTAATGCAGATTTCATTTCATGATGTAATTAGCATAACTAAATCAAAAGCAACATGTCAAACATTAAAGACATTGTATACAGCACAAAGACAGAATTTGCATGCTAGAGTAGACCCCATTATGTACAGGTTTATATACGTTTTTGTCATGATGAACTAATCAAGCGTTTATTGGATAATCACAATACGGCTTGTGTGACTAAGGTTTCCACTATGGACCCCTGAAAAGGCTTTGTCTGGTGAAGTCTTGGGTCTTAATAGAAGGCGTCAGTGCCTGCCAAGCGTTTGGTGACAGAGTGTGGAGGGGGGCTTTAAACAAGAGGTTGTATTTAATGACTACCCCTCACCTGGCCCAAATAGCCAGTTTGTTTGTTGACATATTGAATGCGGATCTAGTGCTCCAGCCCCTGGCGCCAGGCTAGTTGTGGCTGGTAACCACCGGGTGTGTGCGTACCCTGCACCTGACTCATCCATTGATCCCTACATAATATCAACCTACATGTGTGTCAATATAGGGACAACTTTAAATCTCAGTTAAGAAATATAGCTGTTCAAACTTGGTACTACTATTCCTAATTCTGTCCTAAACTCAAAATCTTTCACAATAAAGTTCCTTTATTTTTTGGGGGGTACTGATATTATCTTGGTGGTTAGTTTGTGGGTAGACTTTGACCTTTGTAACCTCAAAGCCTAATTATAACTGCTGCACCAGTGCATACAGTACAGGTAAGTGATTACTTTGTGGACAGATGTTGACCTCTGTAACCTTCCTGATAGCATAAAATGAAACATTCCTGTTTCACTTCAATGTTTTTCATTACAGGTTTCGCCATATCAAACAAAGCATGTGTATTTTTTATCAAAGGTCACAGGTCGGGGAGTGTTCCCTAGGGGCTGAGATAGGGAGATAGACAGCAGGGATATGGCCAGCTAGGGTATATATCTAGCCCACATTACTGATCAGTCGCTATACACATTGATTTATTGTTAACATAGAGTTAGTCAGCAATAAAGTTCACCTTTACAGTGACCCTGCACCAGGACGAAACACTCCTTATGCACATTCAAGGTTGATCTTTTCCCCGGGCATAGATTTTAGTAAGAAAACACTTACACAGGTTACTTACGATTCATTCATGAGTGCCAATTCAATTTTTAGTTGTTAGTCTAGTCTGCATATTTTATTGTATGTGTGACAAACAGCTTTAATCATATGTTAGATAATCTACACTTAATATTGAAAAGACTTCCAAAATTCATACAATCTATTTTATCTTCAATTGAAAAATAGTCATTTTATATGGTAATTCACCTCAAGCTTGGATACACATACACTGTATATCGTTTCAGGTACAATTGTAGCTCCTAGATGACGATACAGTTGACACTTGGAGGCTCCGCTTTGTGATATTTAATTATCCAACTTTTTTAGCTCACCCATCAGTTTTAACCCTTTCACCCCTATGTAACTTTAATAGACCCTATAGCTACCATGCATTGATATGGATGAGTCCATTATGGTCTACAGCGCCATGGTGGTAGGGTTTAGGACCATCTATCCTTTTCAAGGTAATACAAGAGTGTCCTATCCTTTCACCATTATTCACTGACTAACATTATCAAAGCCTCAAATATGGCTACTTTTTGAGTGTTTCCAAAGATTATGAAAACCGTATTTTCCCACTATGCTTATAAGGACCAGATATATGGTAATATATTCATGTATGTACAGTGTTCATTATAATGACAGCATGCATATGCATGTAGTTACATATAATGGTGTATATGATTGAGGGTACCCGTTGGTAATGAACCCCCCCCCCCCAGGCCATCCTCCGCCCCCCTGTAGGGTGACCAAGACCCCTCAAGTCCACTGGGTGTTAATGCCTTATAATTATCACTCTGTATGATATGAATACAAATACATGAATATTAATAACTTGATAAATGACACAGTCAGAAATATTAGTAGCTCGATTATATATTACAGCTTATAATTGATAAATACTTTTCAGCTTGGACTAACACACGACACATGCATGTATATTTTATTCCATATTTAGTAATGATGCTTTGTTTTATTTTGTTTTATTTTCTGTCAAAAATGTGTTCCAAAAATATTATAGCTGCTTTGATTACTAGATTGACTGATTGTGATTATATATAAAGTGATGTAACCAGTTGATCACAGTGTCCACATGTACAGAGGACAGTTTGAATGTGATATCTCATTGATTGAAATGTCAAAACCAGGACCCATATTCATGAAACCATTCACATGCTCAAGAATGGATTCTGTGCTCAAACCATTTTTTGTTACTTGTTTAAATCATGTGAAATGATCAAAAAGTCAAATGTAAACATTGAAAACAGTATTCAGCTTTTAGTCTATTAACATTTTTTCCAAATAATTGACAAAATTAGATATTTTTCATAACTTTATAACGGGAACAAGAAATAAGGCTTGAGCACAAAATCTGTGCTTGAGCTTGAGAACACTTTCATGAATACGACGAGCCCAGGACACGTACAGCACTGGCTGTGTATAACGGGGTATACGTAGACTCAATTAACAAATCGGGGAGAAGAATCCTGGACACAAAACTAAGGTTGAGCTTTTTAGGGATCGCTATGGGAGTCTTAGTCAGAAACAATTTTGTTCATATTAAAATTAATTATAAAACTACAAACATCATAGTGTTTTACAATACATGAAATATTGTTTAAACACATCTATATGCTGAAGATACAAGCAAAATTACTAAGAAGCTTCTCAAAGGTTGATTGGTGTGAAAAATTGAACAAATTGAAAAATTGATAATAATCTAAACTTTGTATTCTGGGATTGGGACTTAAAACTTTGGCGCCATGTTACATCACTAGAGAAGCTACTGATGCTATTTCTGACACTTCACAATTACTACGTAATGGATTTTATGATAGATGGAAAAGTCTGTATTTCATAAATTGAATGTACCCAACAAACATGTATGGGTGATTGGGTGGTCCACAGAACATCCAGAAAAGCTAGAGCACACACTTTTGAATTTTTTACCATCTTTCTTTTTCTTTCTTTATGATGCATTATAGAAATAGCTGGTTAAAAACACACAGAACAGTTACTGCAGGCTTCAGTTTTACAACTATTTTTAATCAACTTCAGTGGAATCTCACAGTTTACACACCATAATTTTTTTTTATATCAATTTTGAGCAATAGCTGATTTTTTTGCTGTCTATATAATGATCATTGATTGTGAAAAAGCAAACAGCAATTTACAGCAAACAAATTAAAGCTGGCCTTGTTCCTAATGAATTAATCCATATCTGCTGCTGTCGAACTCCGCTCGTACCAGGACGTATACCAGTGTAATACACTAATCAATGGGGGACATTGTTCCTGTCTATATTTCTACATCAATACATTAATATTTCACACAGTGTCTTGTTCAGTCAGTAGTACACCGCTAGTACACCGATCAAGTGTAGGTATAAAGTGGGGATGATATCGATGGTGAATTGAGAATGTCTGTGCATAATTGTCATTTTATAGTTACCCTCTAAATATTGCATCTGTACTATATGTACATTTTACAGGCAGTGTTTTATGCATTATAGTCATAATAGCAACAGAAAATTTACTCCTGAAAATAAATCACACATGGGATTGTAATTTAATTCTCCTTTTTTCCCTATACAATTTTTTCATGTGATTTGGTATGAATGGCAGACAGGGGTTGACTGCAGGTCTGGTGGGTATATAGCAAGGGTGTAAATCCATTTGGATAAGTGTAGCCAGATCCTATCACAGGATGTAGAATTACATGGAGGCTGCTGTCTCAGCTTCGTGATACTGGAAGCTGCAGCAGCAGCAGCAGCATTAAAGGGTAGGCTGTGCTATGAGAAGATACTTTTTATTAACACGCGACAGAAGAAGTGTAATTAACTTTTCTTACTAATTATTTCTTGAACATATTAACCATTTTATAGATATTACATGATTGAACACCCATTTAAAGTTGAAAAAAAAATATGTGTACATTGTATACAAATATTAGCTATTTTACTCATACCACCAGTTCTTTTGAAATACAAATACGCACACACACACACACCCATAAGTACTAAAAACATTAGTATAGATATACTCACAGACTTTGATAATACACAGGTACAAGTCAACTATATGTCACCACATAACAATGTGGGTTTAGTCGAGGACACATACCTGTGTACTTAGTTATTAAGTATACTTCTCAGTGAGTTTCAGACATGAAGAAAATGTATTGTCTACAAAACTTAAAATTGTCAGTTTTACAGATAATAGTCTCCTATATATATATAGTGTTGTCATGGTAATAAAAACTGCAGAACTTTTATTTGAAAACCATCTAGCATCAATCCAATGTTACTTCAAGTCTTCATAATGACACTCATACACGTAAAAACTGATATCAAGAATGTGACGTGACAAAATCGTGTAACTGACAACATAGTATTTGATTAGTTTAACCTACATTCTGATTCAGACTTGTCAAGCTGGGTCGTCCAGGTGTTAATGATGCATTATATAGATTTACCTACATCAAGCTTATAGGTTATTGATAGCTTGCCAATGGTAGGTGTTTCCTTCGATTGAGTATTGAGAAGTCACATGACCAACCCAATAGTAATTATTGGTGTTCACACCATCACAATGAAAGGTTAACTAGACTAGTAAGGTTGTGACATAATGATGACAGGTCCTTTATATCCGTTTCTCTTTGATGCATTCTTACCTTGTGAGATTTGGACATGGCCCCTAGGGCTTGAACCTCATGATTCAAGTGACGGCCCTCTTGGTGACAGACATAGCACACAGGAGTTTTACAAACTAAACAGTACATACTAAGATGCTCTTCCATATGTTCCTGACATTTTGCCTCTTTCCCTTTATTTTTGGCACGAATTATTGCTTTCCCTTGCACTGGGTCTACCAGGTTATGCTTTGCTAAAGATCCACGAGACGGGTGACATCTATTTTTGCAGTTTTCGCAATAAAACACTTCACATTGTTCACACATGACAGAAGCAGCTTTGTTTTCTTGATCACATATTTCACATTTAATAAAAACATTGACCTTTTTATTATGATCACCACAATACTTATCAACAATAATTTCCAAAACTTTATTTTTGGGTAGAGAATGATGACCATTTTCATCCAAGAAAACGTTTTTCTTACAGACGGGACACTTAATTCCATAGACACTTCCCTGGACTGCCTGGAATATGTTTGATATGCTGGCTGTCCCGACATAGCTATTAGGCCTACTGTTACAGACAACACCACTGTCTGTTTCACTAACAAGACTAACTTTGTCGATGTCGGGAAAGTCTTTCGTTTCCGTATCACCTATGACAGGTGTAGAAGGGTCCTCTAGATGGGAAATAAAATTCTGTGACGGTTCCTGAATCTTTTCTGCACATCCTGAACACAGAGAATGGGAGCACGGAAGCACAAGAGGGTCACAGAAAAATCCCGAACACCGAGGACATTTTAATTCCTCCTCCATCCTGACACACCTGTCTTGTGTATGTTTTGAAGGAAGCGCTCTAGCTAGCATGCTCATTGAATATGCAAATTACACCGAACGAGAACTCGCGAGAGCCCTATTAGCGACGGGAAAGGTATACGCACTTTAAACAGAATGTACTGATTGCGATCAAATACATGCGTCTACGTTGGTCAGGGTTCTATCAATGGCAGCTTCCACAAAGGTTCGTGTCCTGACGGACAGGACACTTTTTATGGGGAAAAGATGGAAACAACGATGTTTAAATAGTTTAGCTTGTGTGCATCAGAGGAGAAATATACAAAGGTGATCAATGAATATTTATGTATTGTCAAAACACCCTGCCATCAGTAAATATATGCGGTCACAGTTTATGAACTCGTTTATCAGTGATTAGGTAACAACGCTAACGTAAGTCAAGTAACAAATTTGTCTATTGTCATTATAGTGTCAAGCTTCATCTCGAGTGCCTGAATGAATTTAAAAACTATAGTTGCAGTTTTTGATACCTTATTTGTGACTTATACACGATCTGGTCGAAATACTACCCTTCCATAAGTAGTCATGGCAGTACTTTCATTTTACCTTAGATATATATAGATGTATGCTATACATCCATATACGAACTTTCAGTTACAAAATTAGTTTCATTTTATTGCTAACACGAACAAAACCTTTCATGGCCAATTTTGAGAACGCGTACCATTAGTGAAATATTTTTAATATTACAAGAAAACATTTTTATTAAGGTATCCAGAGTTATTCCCCTTATTCTAACGTTATTTACAGGCAAATTCGTCACATTAGAAATTCCTATAAAAAAACATTGTTGTTAAAACGCCCGAATGACGTTTCAACAGTGGTTTCGCTCAAAGTTGCAGGCAGTTTCGCCACCTTCAAATATTTAAATGTAAAATTTTGTATGTTTATGTTACACAAGTCGTACTCATACGAACAGCTCGATATGTGGGTGTACATATACGTGTAACAATGATTAACATTGAAATAAATGGCTTTTCTTAGTTGTGATAGTTAATTTTTCGGTAGCTTGAAGAAACTGATTATTAATGCTGTTTGAGTTGGATGGCTGGGATCGGCTGAGATGAGGTCAATTTATGTGCATTGCAATACAGAAATTATATTCTTTATCGGGTTCGGATGAGAGGGCCCAGGGCTTTCAACGGTCGCCCCCCCCGACTTTTGGATAATTTATCACGTCAACAGGAAACTGACAATTTAAAACGATTGTTGGGCTTGAAAACTTATTCAACAGATCTAGAGACTGCCCCAGTCAGTCTTTGGTAATTGTCAGTCTCTATGTACAATCATTATGCGATTGTACAGCAGTACTTTCATGCTGACAACAAATTCTTTTCAGATATAAATCTAGAAAATTTCTAGATGGTATTTTAATTAAAGTGCTGTAAGATGGCTGAATGTTAGATGCAAACAATACTTTTTAAAATATACTGGTTGATTGTATTCTAAATACACTTTGCATGAAAATGAAAAATGAATTATCAAATCTTTCCGATCATCATTTCCATAAACAAGCATTGGATCATCAGTACATTGTATACATGTATTGTATCAAAGTACACTTGTAGAAAAAACTATTTACTTGCATTGATGGCTCAGTCGACATTAAAACTGCCATAAGCGTTGAGATATGGATATTTTCAATTTGTATGTACTGCATTTACACTAAATAACAACCAACAGGCCCCAGATAATGAGTTTAGTTGACGAGATGTCCGTCGCACAGACCAATTTTGTATGATTCGTTGTGTTACAAGATATTTCATAACTGTTTTAGTTAATAATATAACCTTCCCCTTCTTATATCTCTTCTTGTCAAATCATTTGAAGGCTTTAGCTTTGTTGAAGACTATGGTGACGTTATTTACGACAGATCTTATGTATTATGACGTCATATGGCATTTTCGTCACAGGGTGGCGAATTTGGGTGCACTAATGTCATCAAGGAGTGAAGTTGGAATTTTTACTTTGTATATCATTTGGAAAGAAAGCTGAAACATCGCCATTATGGGACTCTTTCATCATTATATGACAAAAAGAATTAAAAATTAGCAAAAAAACAATATCATATACCGTAATTATTATTTTTTTAAAATAATTTTATTGTCTCATGACATGTCTTCGTAGAACTCAAAAACAATTTTTTGCATTTAACTAATTATTGAAAAAAATGTGTGAAAAATCGAATTGTGAATTGTTTAAAGAACTTGCAATTATAAATTAGTAAAGGGTTGTATTTATGGATATCTAATATAACAAATTTGTTAAAAATCTTACTTTTGCAAATCATTTAAGGTATCCAGAGTTATTTCCCTTTATGTAACCCTACTCTTCAAAATATTAAACAGAACAGGAACTTGTAATAAAGTGTTATTTTTCTGAATCTGTTATGAAGTTTCACACATACAGTGTCTGGTTTATACTGAAGTTGAGGGTCAGTGATGCTGTGCATTATTTTGAATATAATGTACAGTATGTTTGCAAGTTAATTTAGAGCAGAAACTATTCAATGTTAATGTTTACAGAATATACAATGAAAGCCTGCAGATCCCATATTTTTACATTTACATATCATAAAAAAACTTTTGCATAGACAGCCAACTGAGGAAAATGAAAAGGCCAGAATGATTGATTGATGAGAGGAAATGCTTTAATTAACTATTGACGCCTGAGAAGACAGGGATGGGGGGATCAGACAGGATTATTTATAATTTAATGCAGCTCCAATGCTTATATACTGATAAATATATATATCTTGTGAAGACCTTTTTTGTTGAGGTATGTTTTCAAGCCTTGCAGGTGCCATTTTAAAGTAATTGACTGATGATGGCCACAAGGCTTGAAAAACGTTATCAATGAACAACTGTATTTGATATATATATGTCAACAGTTTTGATTGAAATTTAAATATCTAATGCAAGGCATGAGTTAAGGTGTTAACAACAAATGAATGCTCATTGACATCGAATCATTCTTTCATTTACCCCTCAGTATTGGTCAGAATGGTTCGGCTGTAAACTAAAACCAGCATTCATTATTATAATAAAAAATAGGATAATTTCAAAAATGTATCTGGTGCAATGTGAACAAAATTCCTACAAAATGAATGGACAAATTATGTTAGTTTCTAAAGACATCTAAGCCTTATTTCATTGCATTCAGTGGACTAAAGGTTATTTTGTACCCACTCATTTTGTCCTGTAAGAGATAGTTGAATAACTATGATTACGTTTTACTCTGCAGTGCCAGTACGGACAGCTATGATGTTGTTGTAGTGGGCGGTGGAATCGTGGGATTAGCTACAGCCAGAGAACTAATTCTGCGCCACCCAAATCTTTCATTTGCCGTTTTGGAAAAGGAAAAGGAACTTTGTAAGATGTAATACTACTAACAGTGTATCCTCTCATTCACGTAGCATCACAAGCTATGTTCTCTTGATTATCAATTTCATTCAAGGTCACAGAGGTCAATAAGTTAAAATCTTAAAATTACATATTATATTAAGGTCCAGAAGGCCTAGGTTATTTGACCAGTAGGCATCTGGGATAGAGGACTATGAAATGTATTCCAATAAATGAACCTGTCCTTTATTCAAGGTTAAAGGAGTCAGATATTTTAAAATATTTCAATAACTTCTTCTTGAGTTCCAGAATTCCCAGATCATCATATTTGACCTGTAGGTATCCAGGGTTATCAAAGTTGTTCAAATAAATAACATTGACCTTCATTCTTGTAATATGTAGACATATATGTAATCTTTAGCCTATCTAAGGTGGTCCCTATATGACATGTAAACTTTAGCCTATCTAAGGTGGTCCCTATATGACATGTAAACTTTAGCCTATCTGAGGTATATAATATGTAAACTTTAGCCTATTTAAGGTATATGACATGTA
>JAUMHH010157143.1:5020-18222 GCA_032359455.1 Chlamys rubida | reverse complement strand
CTTCAAAATAGACCGGCTTTGAAAATAAGGCTGGCATTCTTATTGAAAAGAATAAGCCGCAGATGAATATTGAGATTCTAGGGTATCATATCAATATAACTACAAACTGATAACTAACTGCGTTTATGTATAGGTAATGACATTTGATTTTTTATAGAATTATTAAAGCTATTTTGTTTTGTTCGAGTTTATACTAACCTTACGTTATATTATAATGTACAATTGCAATCTACACAATTGATACATATATTGATTAAATCATATATAGTTTGTCTGCATTAAAGTTAGTTACTGTTTGTTATAATTTGAGAAAAAAATAATTATGTAGATGAATACAGTCACCTGAAAACGTATACAAATCACGATTCAAACTATACAACAACCTGTATCAGGAATATTGAATTGGAATAATTACAGAATCCTACAGAAGAAGGAGTGGTTCCTTGTATGATAATAGAAGAGGAAATAGGTGGGGTTCACGGGTAGACGGTGGTAGCTATGGAAGAGACTGGAACCGACGTGGAAGCGATAGGTGGGGAGACCGGAGGGGAGACCGGAGGGGAGACAGGTGGGGAGACCGGAGGGGAGACCGGAAGGCAGACAGGTGGGGAGGCAGAAGGTCTGATGACTGAATAAGTTACAGACGGAGACAGAGCAGGCGATACTGATGTAGAGATACACAAATATGGGAAAAGGTATTTATCTCAATGTTCTACAGAAAAATAGATCCGAGAAAAAAAACTATAAATATTGTATATTGTTTACCAGAAATATGAATACACACATGGATGACATAAGTGTCAAGATAATCAAAATTATAAATTCAGTACATTTTTAAACCAACTCTTATGAGTCAATAAGAATATAATACTGGGATAATTTAACATCACTTCATTTAAAACAGAAAAATCATATAAATCATATTTTTGAATTAATCATGTTGTTTTAGAGTCAAAATAAAGTAAAAATGCTCTGATATAAAAGATGACACTATTATTTTTTCTCAATAAACGGCCGATAATCAAAGCATTATCTATTATGAAAAAATACAATGATTATGTGAATTACTGAATCATTACTCATTCATGGTTTGTCTTTTTCAGATCCATGTGGCCGAAAATAAGAAAATCCATGTCAACGACTTCATGCATATATCCATTTGTAAATTCATATTCCTCATAACGTTTGGCTAATAAACTCTTATCGTCTTTATACATATGATATTGTCATTCTTTTCTTGGTTCTGCGCTTATGAAAAAGGTTGTCATGATAGTGTTTATTATTTTGCAAAGTGTATATATTGTATATATTTGTGTTGTTGAAATCGTTTTGAGAAAGAATGTACAAAATTATATAATACAAATTAAGAGAATTGGAAAGTTGGAAGTGAAATAGAATATAAGGTTTTATCCTTTAATACACATCTCACAGCCGATGGAAGAAGAAAGTGAGAACGAGCTTTGGAGATGTCAATACAAATGAAAAGTATAAAGATATCTAATGTAATTTCATGATAACGACTGTACATATTTTGCAGTTAGGAACTTTGGGTTAATTATACTATATGTACACAATTATATCTTCGCGTCGCAACAAGGAAACCTAAGATATATGTATATTAACTAGAATATTAGAGGGGACATACAGTACGCCGGAAATGTTGGAGTTTTATTAGTTACATCCGTCATGCTTTCTTCTTTTAATCCCCAGAATAAATAAACGTCAGAAGAAATCCTTGATGACAATTGAATTGAATAACGGCTTTGTTCGATGTTGAGTATGGTTACATGGAGAGTTTAAAATAAGAAATAATGAAGATTTTTTCTGTGAATATTTATCGCTTAACCCTTTCAGGTTACAGCTTTACCTGTTAAAAAGCCTACGTGATCCTGATAGTATTTCGCGTTCTATTTTTAGACCAACACGCCGGTAGTATCAACTTACAAGTGTATAATAGAAAAGAAAAGGGGTATGATACATATATGCATAATAACAAATTAACAAACAATTTTTGAATTGATACATTGTGTATTTATCAATATTTAATTAAAAGATGTCCCGTTGCCTGCAAGAAACAGTTCATATATTTGAAAAGACGCATAGATATTGGTACAGTTTCGCAGGGATCAAGCACACTCATAGATACACATGATTCAGCAACGGAAGCCTATTTACAGGGGCCTGATACATTGTACAATTGATGGGATATATAAATATAGATAGTGGATAATATTTTAGAGACTTATCAAATTCCGACCATAGTCAGTTGTCAAAATGAAACTTCCAAGTAAAATTTTGGGAACCTTATTTATCTTATTTTCGGAGATAAATAAGGATATATCGTTTGACTTCTTCACTATACATACAACCATTACTAATTCCATTTTCTAAAACTGGCAAACTAATACTGGTTTATCTCGTTATCAATTTCAATAACTTGAGATAAAAAAATGATGGAATTTCCTTTATGATAACTGTTTTTTCAGCAATATTTTGTTTAATTTGAGAAATTCAACATATCATCGGTATATCAATTTGTGACGAATTGTCCAATTCTATCCTAGTCAAAACAATAGCTTTTTCATTCTGTTAATGACGTTTCCTTCTTTCAAAATCTTCAGTAGCTCTTCAATTTCAAGTCTTTTTTTCGGCCGTTTAAGGTCGTTTTGCGATTCGATGTGCTTATATGTAGTTGGATTTGCAGCATTTGTGGCAAAGAAATAACATAACTCATCAACCTACGAGTTATCTCCCGTTGACCGAGTATTTAGTACTTTGTCAAAGTGCAAACACAAATGTTGGTCATATTAACCACGTTTTTGGACTCCTCAAGATGTATATGCTCATCAAGTTTGACGACCATATTACTATTTGAGTTTTTCTCTAAACAAATTTATTGGAAGTAAACATACCAAGTCGTATAATATATGAATGCATAGTACCGAGATGGCAACCCTATCAAAGTGTGTTGATCAGCTACATTAATATCTGCTTGACCAATCTGGCTAGATTGTTCTTACTCCTCGAGAGTATGTGTACGAATACCTAAAGGAATCGGTATAAACCATTATTACTCCTCTGACTAGAATAAGGAGAGATAATATGACGGTTCACATTCACATATTGACTCAATAAATCATCTCCTATCTTGTAGATAACAAAACTATACTACATCGCAAGGATTTGCGGACAATAACTTGACCACTGCCATGAACAACTGTTTTTATTATTCCACTGTTATGTTTTTCCCTTACCAAAAAAAAGAACTCTTTTAAAATAACATTAACAACAAGAGACCAGTAAATCTAATACTGTCAAACTACTATGGTTTCTACCTTTACTGTTGCACAAATAGGTTAAACATTAACGTCAAAGTAGTAACAGTATATGTTTATTTTTTAGTTTTAATGTTCAAAACTGTTTTCCTTTCTGGAAAGTGTTTCTTCTACTATTCTTTTTGATATTTATATAACGAGCTTGCAAACAAATTGACACGCTCTCAGCGGAGCAATCCAATGACTAACCCCTATCGAGTATATGTAGATGTCAGGTTCGGAACTGGTTAGGGAAACCCATTTCGATTTCGATTGCGTCATGTATGAAACATATAATATTTTTTTTAATATATTGTTTTGTTCCAAACAACTTAATACACTCATTTTCTTTATAACAAAAAATATTTAAATGTGTCAAAGCAGAAAAATGTGTAGGTCAACGTTATACCTAATTATTAAAAATAACTTTGGGCACAAGATAGGAATCTGCGCCACAGCATAATATCGTTTATCTAGTATGAAGCATTCAAGAATTATAGAATTATGAAACCTTGAATTCCAGGTGTAAAAAACCAATTAGATAAATCGCTGATTAATTACCCATAAAAAATAAGATTTTTTTTTTTCAGAGTTTAGTATTATTTTCTTAACAGCTATTTCATGTCATTGTTACTTCTTCTATATTACAATTTCCGTTAATTTTCTTAATGATTTTGTCTCTTCCCTATGCAATCATATCGAATCAAATAAGTTTCGTATTTTAATATCAAAACGACAAAAACATAGATGTTCACTAAAACGTCAGGGGATTGATACTGATCACAACAGGGTAAGTATACGCGTGTCCTTACAAGCCACCCTGGATGGATCATCGTCGAAGATTTGTATACAGTTGTTTTAACTTAATCGTGGTGGTGAGTTTGTGTATTTGATTAACATCTGTGTGTGTGTTCGGCTCTGTTCAACATATCAACTAGATAAAACATTATACATATTCAAACTTTTATAAATAATAATGTCCTTGCTACACGACACATTATATCGAATAACAAAAGAAACACAAAGTCAGTAGCACAAGGACACAGTTGTTTGTGAGGCTTTGCAAAGTAGTTTCTGCAGAATCCATTTTTTTTGCAATCTCATGTTTGTGATTCATGTGTCACATATTATATCTTAATATGGTTTGTGAAAAACATATGGTAATTGTGTTTTTCTCAATAACATAAGCGTTTTTAAAACCAAGTTATATATTACTTATCAAAGCTCTTCAATATATGTAACACCATTAATGTAAATGAAATAAAACCACATTACACAGACATGTCACAATAAGACAGGTTCCAAACATGCTAAGCTCGCACAATGTGTTTGTAATTGGGATCGAGTTAATTAGTAGCTGTTTGATATGCATGCAATAGTAAATCAACCCATTCCATAGTATACAGACATGCTACAGCATACACCTGCTTGTAACATTGTAACATTAAGCCAGCTGTAAAGTAGTCCAGTCCATATTATACAGACATGCTACAGCATACACCTGCTTGTAACATTGTAACATTAAACCAGCTGTAAAGTAGCCCAGTCCATATTATATAGAATAGTATAGACATTTTGCTGCATAAACTTATTTGTTACTTTTAACAGCTATAAGCTGAACATGCCATATTTTATAAACATTCTACAGGAATAAGTTAATTGTCACATTTAACGCCTATATATTAACTTAGTCCATATCATACCGACATTTTAAAGGATTTGATTATTATTTCATTTATCAGCAAAATCTTAACTCCATCCGTATTACTGAAGTATTTCCTCATTTTGAGGCCTGTCCTGGTGGTAGATAAGCATCAGGAATGCGTAACACGTTGTATATATGACGCTTATTGTGGGTATGTGGAGTGACAACTGTAAGCTCTAATATCGAAAAAAAGTAAGCATTCCTTCTTCAATTTATTAGTATGTCTAGCATTGCACATACTGGAAATGTTGGATGTTCTAAAGGAAGAGACATTTTTTAGATATGATGTTATGGATTATTAATCCTTTGAGTACTTTAAAATACACATTCTTCAAATTCCACTTCTCAATCACACACTGTCACGGTGCGATTGTATCTCTGATTCATTGGAAAAAAGAAGCTTTGCTAATGCCTTCATTAATGATTGATTGATAATTGACAACAGCCAGCGATACAACACGGTAAAGAAGGATTCTTCTGCAATTTGGGGACCATGATACACAACGAGGCAGGTCGAGGAAATCTGGGGGGTTTTTGCGAGCAGAACATTTGATAGTGTTTGTGGCCAAATAGCAATTTCCTAGACACAACCACATACATGTACATGTACTCATCAGACACAAGGTTGAGTGGGGTTAAGGCTTCGGGAAATACAAACTTAGTTTTGGTTTTTATTTTGGGCTACACGATTATGAAGGATGAAACATTTCTTTTTAAATGTTCTCCCTTTTGAATGATAACAAAGTAAATCATTATTTTAAAAGAAATATAATTTTCTGTGTTTCAAAGAAAGAAATTAACAAAATGAAAGAGAAAATACTCGTACAATCACATTTGAATATTGCTTTCATCATATTGTCGCATTTTAAAAGTGCCAACTATGTAAATTTGGTTGTTGGAGCCTTTTAATGCATTAATGGACGTTCGATATCCGACGTGATCTCCGTAGTCAACTATTAAGATATCACCGTTTGGATACGATAGAGACGCCTGGACTACGACCTTGAAGCGAAGCCCTCGTGTACAAAACACAGGCGACATGCTATTTTTTGTCAACTGAATATGCCTTGGAGAAGACAATCCATTGGGACATTCAAAATGTATAAGCTTCTGAACACCTGCTTTCCTCCTCAGTTTTGTGAGCGTTTATGAATATTTGGGGGATATGGAGGTATTTCGGTATGTAATGCAATCGTAACGTATTTACTGAGGGTTCTGACTATGTCACTGTGCGCTGACGCTGTGGTATTTTCACATTTCATCAATGAAAACTCAAATCGAAAAAAATCCAACAGCATACTTGAAATTTGTGAAGAATACAGTATGCCGAAAATTAATTACACATCACCATTAAGCTGTTTTATTCTTTTGGACTCGTCGGTAATGCATGTTGCCAAAAAAGTGGACATTCATCAATCAGTTGTCACTGATACGGCAAAACTTTGGGGACTAGAAATTTACAACTAGATTTTACCTTCACCTTGTATCTTCAAAGATGAACATAACACACGCACATGAGATTGCGTCTTTAAAATCTGGTAATATGTACAGTAGGCCAAAATTGAATTGCAAAAATAAAAATGCAAATAATGTAATATTAGCTTTTAAGTGAGATCACAATTATAATGTCTCCTTCTATTATACTGTAAAAGCATTATATTTCTTTGGGGATTTAATTTCGTGGTTTTATAAAATCCACGAAATGTAATCCCAACGACATTTTGAGCACGCGAAATAAATATAAACTAAATGATAATATGAAATAAACTATTAATTTAACTACAAATCCATGCTGTATTTACATTTAGACACAAGTCATGATACATAATTGTCTTTACAGGCACAGAGGTAAACACTTAAATTATAACAATAGCGTGTCAATCAAGCGTTATATTTGTAACACCGTTACATCACTCTTTGTATGTTGACCGATACCCATCGAGTGACTTTATCTCGCCCGGTCTTACCTGTACCTCACAAGTTGTGCGGTGAAATCAACTTGTATAGAAACAATAACAAAAAAACACACAAATATAATTCCTTTTTAACAATAATCAAATATTCTATTCAAAGAAAAGTGTGTACAGTGTAAATAAAGCAGTCGACGTCAGTTATTTACGACAATAGCTTTGGAGCGATTTGCGGCACCATGCTGTCAGGACGGCATGTCCCAACACGGGGAAATCAACTTCTAATGCAATAGAGAAACTATTGCTTAACCCATTCACCACTGTAGACCATAATGGACTCATCCAGATCAATGCATGGTAGAGTCTACTAAAGTTACATAGGGGTGAAAGGGTTAAATGATTAAAAACAAACGTCTTCCTTCTGAAGTAATATTTTCATTGAACTCGGCATGATTTTCTCACATGATGTGTCAATTAAGGTAACCGTGAATATTTATGAAATGCATGCTCGTTTCTTATCAGAATTTGTGTTATAAAATGTCGGTAGGCCTAATTTTAGATAGCTATTAACTACCATACATGTTTGTTTAGCCTAAATTATATGACCATCGAGTGATGGTCGATCTATTGTTTTCCACTGACTGGGGTGAAGCGAGGTGTGAAAAATTCACCTGGAGTGGACAGGTGATCATCTGAGGTGATTAACAGTTAGCCGGACCTATTATGTGTCGTGACACCTGTCAATTTTAACTTTTTACATATCACCCCAAAAATGGGGTTTTAAAATATTGATTCCACGAAATATAATCCCAACGAATTTGTCCCCAAACAAAAACAACGAAATTTAACCCCAACGAAAATATATGCTTTTACAGTAGTGTCGTACCACTGCCTTAAACGCTGATGTTAACCCCATACAAGTGTTTAACTTGTCGCTAACCATGTCCACTGTTACAGCAAGCATGACTAAAACACCGTGGATGGGTCGTAGCTGTCATGTCTAATGCAATACAAAGGCTAAAGCTATTTCACTTTTTTTTTAATTTACTTTTTTTTTTAAATTAAGTACATACTGTTAATTTGACTAGCGTTCTGGTCAGAGAAAGCATATGCCTCCAAAAACGTCAGCAGACATTTGTGTACATGTAAGCTACAGTTTATATAGAACAAACCAGCTCCTGAAGAGAATTAGGGCAGAATCAATACAAATCAAGTATAAAGTGCTTTTAAATGGTCATAAGTGTTAATGTAGGTTCAGTGTTCAGTCGGGGTTCGATCGTGGCTGATTTCTCATATCTTATATATAGGGCGATCAACATACCAGCATATCTGAAAACCGGATAACCAAGCTGTACACATTCGCTTTAGTCATAGCGGCACGTTTTAAATTCTCCGTCATAAACTCATTAGGAATTAATCTTTTTCCTTTTTGCTTTATAAATATCGACGTTTTTGAATACATTTGTATGCTCATTTGTGTGCCTTGTCGTTTCCTGTTACTTCCTTGTTCTCAAATCGAATTATTTGAATTTGACCTCGATTTACATAGCAGGGGTCGTTGATGAAGCAGAAGACGCCTACCTTTCTGCAACATCTGGTCTCATTTCCTTAGCCTTTTTTCAAGAATTTCTGTGTAAAATTTCGTTGCATTATATTTTGCCCTAGTTTTACCGATTTTGAGTTCAGTAGTGTTCACACCTCGGCATACAATGTAGTGTTGTGACAGTAGTCATGTACCTTAATGTATTATTGTGAGTCGACACGAATTACAGGAAACATTTTCTGATCATCTGACATCAGTTTGCCTTCTTGTGGGGCCTAAGGTGTTAATTCATTTGTTTCTGTGTCTCCTAAGTTCATTTCGTTGTCTTTCATTATCAAGTTTGAGTTGTCTGAAGTTGAGTGGCGTGAAGGACGACTGTGTGTCTTGTAATACATGGTGTAATGATAGAGGGACAATATTCCCATTACAATTGCTACTATTTTTTATCATTAAATGACCGAGAAATTATTCAAACTAGCGCTCAACACCTTCCGTCACTTTGAATAAATAACGAACTAAAGAGATATGTCTGTTTGAACATACGCACCCTTTGACCTCGTGTTCCTAAATACTGGACCTTTCCATGATTGCCTTTTATATGTAATCACATATTTTAAAAATTGATTGACGTCTGACAAAAAAGCCTTTCTTGAAATTCTAGCAAGTTGTTAACAATGGGATTTTGTATCTTCAACGAACACGAAAGTCTACAGAAAGAGGGAAACGACTTTCGGGACACGCAATGTGATGAGGGCTAGCGGCACGATTGATACTCCCCGTCATAAAATCATTAGGAGTTATTCTTTTTCCTTTTATTTTATAAATATCGACGTTTTTGATTATGTTCATTTTGTGCCTTGTCGTTCCTTGTTACTTCCTGGTTCGCAAATCGAAGACGTGACATTACTTGGATTTTACCTTGATTTACATACCAGGGGTCGTTGATAAAGCAGAAGAGACCTAACTTTCTGCAACATCTGCACTCATTACCCGTGCATTCTTTTTGGCATCAGTTCTCCTTGTTGAGGTGCTGAAGGTGTTAAATGTTTTGTTGCAGTGTCTCCTAGGTTCCCGTCATCGTTTTTCATTAACAATATTTTGATATTAGTTGGTCCTTTGTCTGTCTAATATTGACGGGCCTCACAACAAGTGACGTGGAGATCGACTGTGTATCTTGTGATTACAGGTGTAATAAGGGAATTATGGAAAATATTTCTATTACGATTGTTACTGTTTTTTTATTCACTGGAATCCTATTCATTAAATGACTGTTGTCAATAATTCTGTCACTTCAGTCTTATCCTCCATACTTCTATTAAAACATTTCAACAATTCAGTCAAAGCAGCCATACTTCCAGTCTAAATTCGATAGTTCACATCATCCGTTTGTCATATCCGGCTCCGACTGAGTAAACTGCTCATATTTTCATTCAATTTCCCATTTAATCCCTTACTTCGTTCTTTTAGTCCATCTTTCATTTGGTCAAATCATCTATACTTCCAGTACGGTTCTTACTCAGTCGCAATCATCGACAGTCCTTGGTCATCCCCACTCAATGAAATACTTATAATGCTAGTCCAACAAACACTAAGTGAAATCAAGGCAAGTTTTCAGTCAGCCTAACAACCCATATTTCTAACCCAGCCAATTTTGTTTCCTCTCATTAAATCCATTCATACTTATGGTCAAGTTTCCACTGCAGAAGCAGTGTTACCATAACAGAATTGCAAGACTGTATCATGCTTTGCTGATTATTTCCGTGAGTAAACCCAGTTTCAGATTCAGTTTATTACTTGCCTATTTTCATTATGATGTTCCTTACAATGCCGTTAAATAACTGGATATATAAGATTGGTCGGACATCCGGCTGTTCTCATAGCTAGCACACTGTCAAAGAGACATGCCGCTGGTGATTTATTTCTTTTAATCTTGTTATATTGATTTCACAGTGTCTGACAAATAAATTTTCTCTCTCGTTTGTTATAGAGAGGACCACGACATGATTTTACTTTGATTTATGATGTCTCGGATTTCTTAAAAACATGAAACAGAAAGGGGTTTGCATTATATTAAGAAAAGTGGCTGTAGTTAATCCTAGCCGAGCTTGGTTAGATGTCTTGCTAAAAGATAAATCAATGGTATTTTGCTGATTTGACTCTCCCCTGTGGGTTATACAGAATTTCAAACAAACGTGTGCTAGCTAATTACAATGAGAAACAAAGAACGTTTGATTTAAAGCCTTTTGTTTACGTGTGTTTCAATAACAACCAATTTGGTCTCAATATCACCGTGGATTAGTCACGTTTGTTATACGACCGGCAGTATGTGTCCTGTGAAGCTATACGTGTCGTTGTTTAGTTTTGAAGGTGTCTGTCTGTTGCCTGGTGGTTGTACATTGTTTCCTCGATACAATATTGTTATTGAGTTGACACTGTGTGAGAAACCGTAATAGCATACCTTGTGAAACATTGCATACGCAATAAAAGTAATTTCGTTTTTGAATTGAAAGTCTTCATGAAAAAAAAGAAGAAAAACACTTTTGTAATAAAAACACATGAATCCTTTACAACAGAAAACCGGGTTCTGTCAAGAAAATGTGCTAATTTTCTATTAGAACAAAGATATGAGAAGAAATAATGTACGGTTTTTTTAATTGAATTTTGTTTAACAGTGCGCATTTGTTTCGCTAACACCATATTAAATATTATTGAAACACACAAAACAAAAGACTTCATCAAATGTTCCTTGTTTATTATTGTAATAAAGAAATTGTTTCAAAGTTTTTACAATTAAGAAACCTCCCATATCAATTAACTAATATAACAAACAATAGCAAAACATCTTCACAAAGACATGGTAGAGCTCAGAAAAATGTCTGATGAAAATATACTTGTTTACTCCGAGCATGTATCAATGAGCAGTATTTAGTTGGCAAGCATATAGCCAATATGAATGTCAGCAAGAAATGAATAGGTTATGAAACGCGCCAATGCTTGATTTTACAGTTGTTAGTTTTAAGATTACATTCATTTTAATATTAGTGACAACTGAGAATTTGATGTTCTATTACAACAGTACATTAATCTCTCGAGACCAAAATTATTGTTTTTAAAAGTACAATCGAAACTTAAACCTTGTCTGCGCAGTCGGAGAGGACGCAGACTGGAGGTTGTCCTCTCTCAGTCTCGTACTTGTCATACTTATCTCACACATACTTATCTCACTACTCATACTTATCTCACTCATACTTATCTCACTCATACCTATCTCACTCATACTTATCTCACTCATACTTATCTCACTCAAACTTATCTCACTCATACTTATCTCACTCATACTTATCTCACTCATACTTATCTCACTCATACTTATCTCACTATACTTATCTCACTCATACTTATCTCACTATACTTATCTCACTATACTTATCTCACTCATACTTATCTCACTCATACTTATCTCACTCGTACTTATCTCACTCGTACTTATCTCACTATACTTATCTCACTCATACTTATCTCACTCATACTTATCTACTAAATAGGGGAGATCCACCTACATGCCACGCAGGTGACTCTCCATTTACATTGGAGCACTTTTTAATAGAATGTCCAGATTTAAGATACATTATTGGTAAACCCTTTTCACTTCCGTAGACTTGGCTGCATTATACAACTATATACAAGACATCGGTTTGTTTTATACACAGTGGTTACATTAACCAAAAGGATTTTTTACGGCACTTATACATATCTCTTTCCATTTCGATCTTTAACTAAACTTTCATATTCTTCTCCTTTGCACCATTTTTATGACCTCTGAATTTATAAGATATACGACGTTTTATAGGATTTAATTTTGATTCATCATATGGTTGCCCCATACTAAAAGATTTATCTGACCTTAAATAACCATAGTTGTTGATGGGCCGTTAAATCAAACAAATAATCAAAATTTCATGAAGAATGACATTTATTTATTAAAATCAGCATTTAGGTCAACTAAATGTATATCATGCTACTTGCGAAATACATTAATAAACATAAATCAGCTTCCTTTCAAGATGGTAAATACTATTAACGCGTCATAATAATGATGCCTCTATAATCAGGCCATGGCATCCATACCTAAGACCAATGCTATCTGAAATTGGTAGGTGTAATGCATATATTAGCAATATCATACAGTTGCAATACTTTTCTCTAAATGAATTTATGTACTGCTATATAAGTTTACATTTTGATAGAAATAACCTTGTTACGGTATGAACAATACTGGTTAATCTACCTTGTTCTCACTAAGTCATGTGCGATATCTCAGCATACAAGCTTGCACACATACAGATCACAAACAATAAATAATAATAATAAATATTGTATTAACGTGTCACTAGTTTCAATACACGCATGTATCATAAAAACTTTTTACCATGTTTAAGGACTAAGTAATGTCCGGCCAGTGTTGCCCTATGAGACACCATTATCACAATACAACGTAATATATATCACAACTACATGTATATACAACATAACATTTAAAGTATGAGAATATTAAGATATTTCTAAATTGAATTCATTCATTTAAACAATATCACAGAGTGTACATATAAGTACTATATATATAAGTATCACAGAGTGTACATATAAGTACTATATATATATAAGTATCACAGAGTGTACATATAAGTACTATATATATATAAGTATCACAGAGTGTACATATAAGTACT
>JAUMHH010157133.1:0-10049 GCA_032359455.1 Chlamys rubida | reverse complement strand
TTACTGTATTACAGACTATACTAGGTCTCTATAGGAAGTAGGTCACTGTATTAGGTGGATTACTGTATTACAGACTACTAGGTCTCTATAGGAAGTAGGTCACTGTATTACAGACTATACTAGGTCTCTATAGGAAAAAAGGTTTTATATCAGAATTGGCTAGCAGGTCATTACAGGGGAAGGTCGAACAACACTTTATCAAGATGATAATTAAAAAAGACTGTTCAAAAAGTGATTGATCAAAATAATTCATTGGATTTTATGGTTATGAGCATACGTTGTTTGAAGAATGTATTATGATGGGATATTGTCATCAATAAGAACAGGAAACAGCATCAGTAAAGCTGACAAAGTTGAAGAACATTGACCTGCTGGAGGGAAGGTCAGAGGCTTTATAAGGTGTTGTTGACGTCTGTGTTATTCCCCTGGTATGGGACGGTAATGGGTCGGTCTGTTATGAGGAGGTGTGTGGTGTGGTAGTGTCAGCAGGATCCCATTCCTGTGAGTACGTTACTCTGTATACAAGCTACACTAATGTGGGGTACCATAGTGTGGCATGTGGGAGTAATTTGTGTATCGCCCAATGAGCTGTAATGTAATGGCAATTGGTCAGTAAGGCATGGCATGTTGGTCACTGTGCAGTGAGGCATGACATATTGGTCACTGTGCAGTGAGGCATGACATATTGGTCACTGTGCAGTGAGGCGTGGCATAAAATATATTTTGGTCAACAAGACAAACTATGTTTGAATTGTTCATTGGTCAGCAATGCATGGCATCTTGCTCATTTGTCAGCAAAACATGGCATGTTGGTCATTGTTAAGCGAGGCATGACATATTGGTCATTGTTAAGCGAGGCATGACTTATTGGTCATTGATAAGAGAGGCATGACCTTTTAGGTATTGGTCAGCAAGACATGGCATGTTGGTCATTGTTCAATGAGGCATGGCATATTGGTCAGTTTTCAGTGAGGCATGACATATTGGTCATTGTTCAGTGAAGCGTGGAATATTGGTCAGTTTTCAGTGAGGCATGATGGTCATTGTTCATTGAGGCGTGGCATATCGGTCAGTTTTCAGTGAGGCGTGAATGACATATTGGTCATTGTTCAGTGAAGCGTGGCATATTGGTCAGTTTTCAGTGAGGCATGATGGTCATTGTTCATTGAGGCGTGGCATATTGGTCAGTTTTCAGTGAGGCATGACATATTGGTCATTGTTCAGTGAAGTGTGGCATATTAGTCAATTTCTAAGTGGACAAAGGAGAATTCCTCATTGCTCAGTAAGACATTGTGTATTTATAGATTATCACACTGTATTTTCAGGCTTTGTGCGAAGGCATGTGTATAAGACATGTCTTGAGAATCATTCTGTAGATTGCTTTAAAGAAAATGATAAAACTCCCCAACAGTGACTAAATTATGCAAAGACATTTCTAGATTTGGGTTATGCCACCAGGCCGGACTAGGATTTTGTGGAACAATCTAAAGTCACATCTAGGTCTTTTATTTGTGGAGTTGAATGTATTTTCCATGCCAGTTATTGTAGCAGCAGGCCTGTTGTGCCTTTTGTCTAGCCTGTGTTGTGTGTGACCACCGTCAGACCTCTCTCCATGTGGTGTGCAGTTTGTTCCTAAATCATGTACAATTGAATTAGTGCCGCTTTTTAAACAACTCTCACTGATGGCTAAAAGGATTCCGATACAAAAGGTTTTCCATGACAGGATGTTCCATGTGGGATATCTCGGTAAGGAGAACGCTGACATGCCATCACTGGCTTACATATGAACAGTTAGGGAAAAACCAATGCTAAACAAATTGAATGTTTTTATTTTAAGTGTAAAAAATTACTGTCTCAGCTAATGGGAAAGCAAACTTTTAGTGAACCATTAAGTTTTGTTGGATTCCTGGTTTAATAAGGTTGTGTAATAAACAATCTTGGCATGCATTTAAGGTCAAGGGTTAAGTTGGTGGTACCTGACCTCGCTCTGCTTGTTATGTAGACAACAACCTAGACTTAAAGTCAACAAAAAAGATGTTATTTTTGAGTTTCAACTTTTAGACCAATTCATGTTTAGGTCAAATTCAAGGTTAGCAGGTACATATTGTCACAGGTGACTAGTTCATGTTTGTACAAGGTCACATTGAAGGTTAACGGGTACATATTGACACAGGTGTCAACAGGTACATATTGTCACAGGTGATTAGTTCGTGTTTGTACAAGGTCACATTGAAGGTTAACAGGTAAATATTGTCACAGTTGACTAGGACATGTTGAACAAGGTCACATTGATGGTTAACAAGCCCATAGTGTCACAGGTGCTTGTCCTCTTTATAGCAGAATGGATTCCTGAAACCTGGTCTGTTTGGTGACATTTTGTGTGAAGTCAGGTTGGTAATGTCTTGTTGTGTAGTGGGCGCTATTCTCATGTCTCAGGAACCTTGGTAATGACTTGTTGTGTAGTGGGCGCTATTCTCAGGTCTCAGGAACCTTGGTAATGTCTTGTTGTGTAGTGGGCGCTATTCTCATGTCTCAGGAACCTTAGTAATGTCTTGTTGTGTAGTGGGCGCTATTCTCATGTCTCAGGAACCTTGGTAATGTCTTGTTGTGTAGTGGGCGCTATTCTCATGTCTCAGGAACCTTGGTAATGTCTTGTTGTGTAGTGGGTGCTATTCTCATGTCTCAGGAACCTTGGTAATGTCTTGTTGTGTAGTGGGTGCTATTCTCAGGTCTCAGGAACTGTATAGAGATTATATAATTAGTAGATCTTCTCTTGTCACAGTAATAACATGCCAAATCACGGGAACAATCAGACACCTACACACGTCAAACCATAATTCATCTGTTTCAAACACGTGTAGCATATTGATCTGTGTTTCCTGTTGAAGTAAATGTCAATCACACGATACCCAATCTAGATCTGGAGACGAGAGTGACGACTACAACTAAAGGTGGAGATGACGTGATTCACGAGCTCTATTGCATTAACAAATAGAGAATTGTCTATAAATGGACGGCAATTATAGGACACGCTGTCTGTTGATTCCCCCACTTATTGTTATTACACAACATCGTGTCTTAAGATTGACAGGTCGCTGTAGGTAGGGTCACGACCTTTGTCAAGGACTAGAACTTCCCTAATGATGGGATGTCCAAGGAAGCAGGCAAGAAAAGACACCGGGGATTAGGAGTTAGAATATCGAAGACATCATGGTCATTAGCATCAGACCAAGAATATTTCTCCTACAAAACACTGAAGTGTATACTCACCGAGACAATCTTGACCGTATGTCATTATTACTATCAGAGTAATGCATTATACAAAATTCATCCCTCAATATCACTTCCATTGTGTTGTTTCACTTAAGAGTTTGGAAGTGCTTTTCAAATGTCACTATTTAATTTTAAGGTTAATTGTGGAAGGTCTTAGTCTTTGACCTTATAGCTATTTACATCTGAATTAAAATGATATGTGCATCAGTCTAGTTTGCGTAAATTTGTTTGGTTGAGAAAAAAAAGATGGGAAGGGCAAAGGGCAAATGTCTTTAAGATTAAAAAATGAATTGATGAACAGGAAATGAACGAACGATTGAATGAAAGGAGGAAGGAAAGAACTTTTTGCCTATCTCTTTTATGAAAGATAAAAGGTATTGGTAAAGCAATTATTCCAAGGGCCTATAATACTGACATCTAAAGAAGGTAAAGAATGGAAAATAATAAAATGGAACATTGAATCTTTACTTGTTGTTATATTTGTGAATAAAGTGCCATTGTTAATGGCAGCAGAATAATTAAGCCTGGTGTTGACTTTCACTTGATGTCAATAAGTGTCTGTACGGCTATTGATTGTTGATTTTGTGTGTTGAATTATTTGTGGCGCTATTTGTGGCCGTGACTTCCTGGTACGGGGTTCTGTCGGCCATCTATCCTGATAACACAGCATCGTGTCGGATTGTCGGGATCGTATCGGGCAATAGTGTGAACAGCTTTGCTACGATCGTGTAAACTATGAATTTTTCATGATCGACAGTAAAACAAACATTTGCCTTGGCTGGCTAATTTGATCGTGTTCCAACAGTGAGGGCGCTACCCCGTGCCGGGGGGCCATCACTATCAAATCAAGGACGAGTGCTTGTTTTACGTTTTATTTTACAAGTTGGTAATGTCTGTGCAATGAAACTTTGGAAGTCAATTTGACAGAGACAGCTGGCACTGTTATTGGGACACGTTCATTGTGTGTTGTCTATAGGGGTTCAATTGATTTGGTAACTTTTTACCTAGAAATCAATAATATTCCCTATTTCATTTCAGAGAAATAAAATTAAATAATGTCTTAACAATTGTTTCAAGTAGATTGTAAGTTATACACTCGACTGCCTGCCCCTGAAGGGAAACAGCCATTGTTTAACTCTGGAGTAAGCAATGTTAAGTTTTCTTACCTATAAGTTGTAAGGGAGTTATTTACTTGCAGAAATGTTTTGATAGGTGTATCTAATTATGCTGATTTACCTGTCTGTGATCAATTTCTTTACTATGATCAGTTACCTGCGGTGTGATCAATGAAGGTATTCTCTTGCACCTGTCCTTCATTAGCGAAGTCAGTATCTGTTTACAGTAAACAATTAACAAGTTTCTAATGTTCAAACTCTTTTGAAACGTAAATTAGTGTCACAGTAATGTAGCATACATCCTTAAATAAGTGACAATATGATAATTGAATGACCCCATAATCTTTGGACATGTTCTTCGTATGACCTTAGTTACTGAGAGGAGGATGCTAACCCTATATACAAACACACTAACAAAAGTTAAAAAAAAAATCAAAAATACCAGCACTGCTTACCAAAGATTTTTAGCCCACCATCACCAGAATCTTTCTCAAATGTGATATGCAAGTTTTCTTTGGTCTATTGGTGTGCATATTAACTTTTGAGACTGATCAGATAAAACAAAATGGTAGACAGATGGCCATCTTGGATTTTGACTGTTAAGCTTTGTTATCGGAATTTCACCACAAGTACAGGAGGGATCTAACCCAAATTTGATATTGAGGTTCCCCTTGTATAGAAAAAACCCTGGCCCTGATGAGAATTCATCCCTCATTGACAGCACTTCTAATAAGTACGATAACATTAGCATTTTGCATATAATTATGCAATTCTTACACATGAAAAACATTTTCCAGATTAGCAAATAACATAACATTATGTGGTTTAACTTAATGTACAAGATTCCCGATTGAGATATCTAACATGGGACTGGGTAATAGTACCTGTAAGGAAAGGGAAAAGCAAAGAAGGTAAAAGATCATCTTTTGTAGATATTATAAAGATCCTTTGATGATGGGCACCAAGATCCTTCTAGGATATCTATTTAGATTACCAGAATGAGAGTGATTTCTGGAGAAGAGGCTTTGCCAGTTATCAAATCTATGTAAATATTTATTTATACAGTGAAATTAGAGCATTTAATAAATATCTGTTAATACTAACCAAAGATTTTGTGTTTTTCAGAATGAACGACATCATCGTTAAGGTGAATGAGACAGATGTATCCAACGCTACACATTCCGAGGCGGTCGAGGCACTCAAGCAGGCGGGGACACGGGTGGTTTTGGTAAGGTTTCTAGTTTTGTCACTTTCTTGGCTTGAACTTTGATCAAAATGTTTTGAAATGTCCTGCATTACCTTTCAAAAAACACCATTTAAACATTTTATGTGTGAGGGCATGATTTCAATCAAGTTGGAGTGTTTGGATATTTGTAGGCCCCCCTCGACATTAGTGGAGAAACACTATTCTTAATATTAGTCCAACAGCTCTCAAACTCCATGTACATGTGTGGGTAGGTCTCCGAGAAGTCCAACAGCTCTCAAACTCCATGTATATCTGTGGGTAGGTCTCCGAGAAGTACCACAGCTCTCAAACTCCATGTACATCTGTGGGTAGGTCTCCGAGAAGTACCACAGCTCTCAAACTCCATGTACATCTGTGAGTAGGTCTCAGAGAAGTACCACAGCTCTCAAACTCCATGTACACCTGTGGGTAGGTCTCCGAGAAGTACCACAGCTCTCAAACTCCATGTACATCTGTGGGTAGGTCTCAGAGAAGTACTACACATATATCAAATGTAGATCACTGTAATGTAGGATTTTTGCTTCATGGACTTTGTCAGTCTTTGCATTTAGCTCCATTACCAGCAAAATGGGAACATTAACAAACATTTTCTTGTTTGATAAAATGTCCACAGTTACACTAATAACAGTGAGATAGTGTAGTAACAATGAAACCATTTGTCACATACACCTTGAGTTCAATAAAACCACAAGCCTGATTCTGTCAATTCTGTCACATTTTCCATTTAAAAACACCAAACAATAGACATGATCAGCTTGAGTAGAAGTAAAGACCTTCTACATGACAATAACTGACAACTCCCAGGGACAAAGGTCAACACTTTGGGACAAAAGACAAAACAGGTTAACACTCATGGACAATGGTGAACTCAGAGGGACAAAGATCAACACTCAGAGGGACAAAGATCAACACTCAGAGCAGAGGGACAAAGGTCAACACTCAGAGGGACAAAGGTCAACACTCAGAGGGACAAAAGTCAGCACTCAGACACAAAGGTCAACACTCAGAGCAGAGGGACAAAGATCAACACTCAGAGGGACAAAGGTCAACACTCAGACACAAAGTTCAACACTCAGAGGGACAAAGGTCATCACTCAAACGCAAAAGTTAACACTCAGACATAAATAATAAAACACTCCAGACATTAAGGTCAACACTCAGAAACAAAGGTCATCACTCAAACACAAAGGTCAACACTCAGACACAAAGGTCAACAGTCAGAGAGACAAAAGGCAACACTCAGAGAGACAAAGGGCAACACTCATATACAAAGGTCAACAGTCAGAGAGACAAAGGGCAACAGTCAGAGAGACAAAGGGCAGTTAACACTCAGATACAAAGGTCAACAGTCAGAGAGACAAAGGTCAACAGTCAGAGAGACAAAGGGCAACTCTCAGACACAAAGGTCAACAGTCAGAGGGCAGTCAGAAGGACAAAGGTCAACACTCAGACACAAAGGCCAGCACTCACAGGGACAAAGTCAACACTCACAGGGACAAAGGTCAACACTTAGACACAAAGGTCAACACTCAAAGTGACAAAGGTCAACACCTAAGAATGGAGATTACCATCCAGAAGCAAAAAGACTACACCTTGGGATGAAGGTTGACACCAAGACAATGATTATAAAAGGCCTTCATATTAAAACTAGTTTTATTCAAAGCAAATTTGAAGAACCAATACATTAAGCCCATACGGACACTGGCCATTATCTAGATAAAAGGGTTTACAACTAGGGACAAAGGTCAACTCCCAGGGACAAATTAATGACAATACACAAGGACAAGGTCAACATCTAAGAATAAGAGTTAAATCTAGGGACACGGTCAACACTCAGGATGAATATTGTATGATAACACTAAGAAGATTCCAGAAGTAAGAGTCAATATGTTGGTCATTGGAAGGCCTGCATATCTGGTTCTTGCATCACAGCTACAAAGTGATTGTGTAGTGGCTTAATTGTGTACATGGTTGGGAGATCACACAAGACATGAGTGGAGAAGGACTTCCTGTCTGGGAAGTTAACGTTGATGGAAGTTTGTTGACAGACTGGAGAGTGTTGTAAAACCTTCAGTAGAGTACGGCCCCCTGTCACTGCGTTCTCATGCTGTCTTCAATAATTTAGAAGAAGGTTTCTGATTGCTTTGAAGGTGAAAATTGTATGGACCTCGGTACCATGATCTATTAAACTGTTTTCCCTGAGGGAGTATGTATTGGCCATGTTTTCTATTTGGCCCACAACTACGTTAGGAGATCATGCGGGCAGTATGTCTCGGAGGGCAGGTACACTATATAATAAGGAGGTAGAGGTGACCTTCATACAGTAGGCAGGTTTTAGGTTTACCTGTTAGCCTGGCTGATGAGTAAATGACTACTGACAGAATACATTCTATTTTTAAAAAACGGAAAGAATGTTCAAAAAGCTTCCAATTGTTTTTTTCAGTGAGAGATATTGTTATTTTTGAATTGTAGATATATCATCCATAATATGCTTGTTTTTGAGACCACTCTCATCAATTACCAATTCTAGCCACAGTGCATGTGTCTCAATCTAACGGGAAATCTGATGGTAAACGTTGTGGTTACATAGGATGTGTTAACACTGCTTCTTTAACCCTTTCACCCCTAGGTAACTTTGGTAGACTCTACCATACAATAATCTGGATGAGTCCATTATGGTCTACAGTGGTGAAAGGGTTAACTTGTGTTGGGAAAAAGACAAATTTCTGTTATTGCTCTGGTACTTTAGCTCACAAAGTAGGCTGTCTTATGGTTGACACCGGTTTTAAAGTATAGTTTCTGTGATTGGAAATCTCTTAATGAACAACCTTACCATGTGGCTATGAAATGTAGCTCTGAACAATACTCACGACTTTCAAAATGGAGATTGAAACAAAGATCATAGTTAAACTAAGGTTAACATAGTTGTTAATTTGTTATTTGGGGGAAAAAAAGTCTCAATAAAAGTGCCCCACTCGTCAATTACCTGACATCCTTATAATGTCATACACAGTGTGTGTATTTGTTGTATTCTGTTGAGTAGATCATTAATTAGTTATTTTAAGTAGATTATTAATTAGATATTTAATTTATGGTAAAAAAAATGTATAAAAAATATTCCTAAAATGTTAATAGGCTAAACTTTTTAAATTTTCTTTTTTACTCAATGCTGAATTTGTGATGTATATATATTAACACTGAAAGCAATCTACCCACTGGTCATTTGTTCGGTAAAAAATATTTTTGATAGTACTTATTTCTGAAAAACATGTCTGAACTTCATATCACTGTAATTTGTTTTCAAATCATCTCATTTTTATATATACTAGCTTTTCAAATCAACAGAAGACTTAAAAATACTAGATTTGAAGGGTATTAATCACCAATGCTAAATTCCTTAAAACTAACCTTTTTCTTGTCTTACAATGATCATAAAATGGAAATTTCACATGGGGGGAAAGAAAACCACCGGAAGATGAAATTCCTGCTCCGAGACAACAGAATGGCCTGTATGTTATCGACAAACATTGTAACTCAGTCACTGTATCCATAAAACCACACTAGATAGTTTTTGAACTTTAAGTCTACTTGAAAAAGAACATAAAAACTGAAAACCTACACACTGTTTTTATGAAAGCTGGGTTGTGAGGGGGAAAAAGTAAGAGAGTTTACGTCGGAGTAGTAAATTAAACTGATTCCATGCATCAGTATTTATGTGTTCCTTTCTTTGTGGTAGTTAAGGAGTATAATGCCCTTTTATTCTTCAAGGAACGTTTGTATTTTTACGTGCGAGTCATTTACGAGATATCTAGTCGGTCAAACTGTCGTCGTCGAGGGATCACTTTTTAGTTGATGTCTTAGTGTTTCCTTAGCTTTGGTGCTTAGTATGTGACATAGTTTTATCATGTTTGCATATAAGTACATGTGTCCCAATGATTGTACAAGATATAGTGACGGGACACCAGTAAATCTTGATTGTCGACCAAACACTGGGGACGTAACAGAAACCTATTGGAGTACACGTGACGGAAGCTACACTGCCTCCCATTGGCTAACACATCAGTAGTCTCAGCTACAGTTGTTTCAAAGGTGTAATTACAATAACTCAATAGTGGAAATCTAGAACTGTACATCAACACCTTCATCTGTTTCTTTCCCTACAGAGATTTTTTTTCTTCTCATAGTAGATGTACTGAAGATGGAGACAATCTAAATAAAGTTATACCAGCTGGTTTAAAGGGAACAAATCGTCGTAGTAGCTTTCCTCTACCATTTATGAGATGGCACTTCTATGTACTGTCTCCTTAATTCTCTTCATCAGCAAACCTTGTCCTTATCATCTTCCATATTGTGTCATCAGATCTCTTCATCATCAAACCTTGTCTTATTATCTTCCATATTGTGTCATCAGATCT
>JAUMHH010157132.1:23105-36092 GCA_032359455.1 Chlamys rubida | reverse complement strand
TGAGATCCCCACCCAATAACCATACATAAAATTGCTAAGCATGACCAATCTAAAACAGATATACTACAAGGATTGGCCTTGGGGTCTGGCATATTCCCTTGGATCTCATTTGGAGAATATTTTAGCCATGATTGCTTAGATATCCAGGTGAGCGATACAGGCCCTCTGGGCCTCTTGTTTTAATTATCTCCATTTTTAAAAAAAAGTCTCAACACTGTTCTACTTCTCCTAAAATACTGCATAGAATTACATTGTGTATGTTTTTTCAGTATATGAATCATTCTAAAACACCCTGCAACATATCTTGCACAAAAAAAAACCCATAAATCATTGCATATTCAAGATTAAACCAAAAATATCAGACAAAGTGCTAGTAAAATATAACCGGATGCTGCCCTCAGCTACAATGGCCTTGAGAAAAGACAGATTCAAATAAACTCTTCATCCCTGAAATTTCATAATGAACTATTCAGAATAATCCCTTGAATTGGAAGAGTTCAAATGTGTCTTCAGGGGTGAATGAGTTAATAAGCCTGTAGCTATTTATCAAAGTTTTTTATGAAACACCTGTATATGATTTCATTGCAGAATGTAAGTATTTGTTTGTCTGTAAGTACAAGTATATTACAGACAATGTTCATTTCTAAAAAAAAAAAAAGAAAATAAAAAATAAACATTTGCCTCATTTCAGAAAAAGTTCACAAGCCTGTCCTTAGCTTTCAAGACTGATAAGTTAACCTTGGAAAAGCGTCTGGAAATCCAGGAAAGGTCACGAGACATTGCGGAGCAGAACGTGGACACAGAACTAAAAGGACTCAAAGACCACCTAGAGGTAAGCTGAGGACAAATCAAAACATTTAATGGAAATTTAGCTTCATTTATGAGTTTACAAAATGGAATATTGTGAAATAATCATTAATGTTTACTTCTATTATTTATATTATTTGAGCCCCTAAAAGCAAATAATGAATAAGGAGATGTAAGGTGTTTGCCAGTGTTGAATTAATATTGTTGCAAGACATAACTATGCATTAAATGGCTGGTCCCCGAATTATATAGAAGTCGGATGTTCCATATATACTGTGTCGTAATCGCAAGGGGCCAACACATAATTTCTGACTCGGAGTATGACAGGACAATGAAATTAAAAGCCCTGAATTTCTGTTGAACTGTTCAAGATATAGACATGCAGGCTTATTACCAGGCATGACTTATTGCTGGATTAATACAGATATTCATCTGAGGTTTCTGCTTGTTCTACAGACCCTTAACCAGTTATGCACAGACACACAGGTCCGCGATGTCCTCCGGAAAATACAGACACACCTAGATATCCTCGAACAAGCCGCAGCTCGGGTGTCCAGTCGGGCAGAGGTGTACGGGGCAGTACAACAGGTAGGCATGACAACTGGGTTGATTGTACTTGTGATAGGATAAAACACAGATAGAAGTAACAAGGAAAACAGCAACTGTTTTGACAGTTAACAGAAACAATGGAATTAAGCAATCCTGTTTGAAGAAACAGGAGAGGAAGAATGCAACAGCCAGACCGGGGTTCGAACCCGGGACCCTGCGAACTCTAGACTGATGCTCTACCAATTGAGCTACCTTGTCGTTGCTGATTGACCCAGTCCAGTTCCACTACATTTATATGAATATATGATCAATATGAAAACATTAATAGTCTGTTGTAACTTTTACCTGCCACCCCACCCCACATAAGATAGAACAGGACAATGCTGCAGGTGGCTCAGTGACAATCAAACTGCTGCGTAGATTTTTTTCGCATTTTGTGTACAGGCAAGATATATGGCTGGAATGAAGGAGTGTGGAGAAATTGTTTTAGTCATCAAACATTTGCAATATAACACAAATACCTTTGTGCAAAGGTTAACTAACCATAATTATGATGCAGTAGCTAGTTCAATAAACTTTGGTATGCAATTACATCTCTTAGAGGATAAGTGTCACGTGCCAAACCCAGGTCACTCTGACCTCTGACCTATAATGTATAAGGATCTGTCTCGTGCCTATTTTGTCACGATAAAACACAGGATTTTCAAACTTGGCAGATACATATTTGGTAGAGGTTGTTTGACTTCTGTTGTCGAAAGGACTTGCCTAAACCAATCGTGATTGTAACTGAATTTTTTCTCTCTTTTTTTCCCTTTTTTTTTCTTTGTTTTTCTGCTCTGCTTACAACATTACCAATTCCTAATTCCTAATCAGGAAAAGGAGTTTTCCTTTAACTCATTCGCCACTGAAATTTCATAATGAACTATTCCAACCATTGAATTGGAAGGGTTCAAATGTGTCTTCAGGGGTGAATGAGTTAAGAAATATAATGCATTCCCTAATTATAGCTTTGAGAAATGCTACCTAGCTTTCCATACAAACACATAGTTGGGGATGCACACAATGGAATGCATCTTGTCTGAAATTTATATAAAAAGTAACATGTCTGTTTTGATATTTTGTAGGAGAAGAGGATGAGCAAAGCAATAGAAATAATGATTACACATGTAGATACGATACGTATGGTGCATGAACGGGTCAACTCAGAACTGGAAGAGGCTAGGTAAGGAGTGTTACTTCTGTTGTAAGCCATTTCTGTATGCCGTTTTGAAATTCAAATTTCATATTCCATGAAGGGATTTTATGAAATAATGCAACAGTAGTTCATAGTTGAACACCATTTGGCCTTCTCCTTCTTACTTCCTAATTTAAGATTATTGGGTATTTTGATTTGAAATTGGCTTGTACCTGTCATGAAAAGTGCTGGAATGGGTCAGTGCTTGAAAAGTACTGACCCATTCCAGCAAATCTTGTTTCTTTCCAAGCAACACTTGCCAAGCAACACTTTTAACTGTGATCTCTCTTTTTCTTTCAGAAAATTGTTACAAGACAGTCGTCCTTTCGGAAGTGCTGGTTTAGAGATAGGTGAGCTGAATCTATTAGCTGTTATGTAATCGTGGGAATGCCATTTTGCCCAGAGCACTTAAATATCTATAAGTACACATTTTATATGTATATATGCATTTGATGCCTGTATAAAATTGTAACAGGTATTAGCATTGAACAGATTATCTTGACCCCCTGTGACAATTTCAATTTTATTATATGGATCCAGAAGTGATGTAGCAAGGTTTATTTGTATATACATGTATCTTATCTAAATTGATTTATATTTATTTATGGAACAGGAACTAAAACTCTCATAGAAATTACATAAGAGTAGCAATTGATTCATGAAATTAACAAAATTGTAATGAGGCCTAGTCCTGAGAATTGCATTAAACGAGGCCAAAAGGAGACTAGTTAATCTCGCAGATGCATGTGTAACACATACTTAGAACTTAACTAACCCCTTTGAAGTGTGTATTATATTTGGATGTCAAATTGTTCAGAAGTATTATGATGTATAGGTTCATAGCTATTTTCTAATTTAAGTTCATCCATGTATATTTTTTGTAAGCTGAAGAAAAAAAAATGTAATATTTATCTTAAACAAAATCTTGTGTTGATGATTTTACAGGTGATTTTCCACACATGAGTAAACGATCTTTGTCCCTCTCACAGCAAGGCCAAGGGTTCCAGTCACGGGTAAGTCAACACAGTTTTACATTTAATTATAAGTGACAAGTGACTTGCAAGTTTAGTTAGCAGCAGATCACTTAATAGTTACGTGTACCTTATTAAGCAAATTATGAATGTATAGGTTTTATTTTTGAATACTAGGATTCACGAGTTAGACTCGGGAAGTAATACAGCCAGGGGCTTTTAAGTAAATTAAATTCAAGAGAGTTACAAATGGAGATTTCTATAAATCACATATCTTATTATGTGCTTTATTTCTTAACCCATTCACCCCTAAAGTCATATTTGAACCTTACCAAATCAAAGACTGGGCAAGTCCAGTTTTAAAATGTAGGGGTGAATGAGTTAAGCTATGCTTGTGGCTTTTATTGGTGACTATTCTGATTTGTGATTAGGAGGATGCTATTTCAGTATTGATATTAATGATCTGTTGAATTCAAATTCACCAGTGAGCCTAATAGCAAAAATTAATAAGTTTGTAAAAAAAAAAAATTGAAATATATATTCAAGTCATAGCAGAAGCATGAATAGTTATTTAGTATGAATCAAATGACATTGTACTTTAAAAGGGAAAATGTGTAGTGGAAGTAAATTGTATTAACAGGTGCATACTTGCCAAATCTCCCTATTAAGGAGGGAGACTCCCTATTTTGGACCCTTAAATTTAACATTTTCAACCAGTGAATTTACTAAACTATTCCTATATTCTAAGATCTAATTATTTTATTTGAAAGAACAACTCAAGATAAGTCATTTATAGGGTTATTTTGTCTCTAGGGAGTAATACACACAATTTATTTATGTTTTAATTTTGAGCATACAGAATCTCCCCCATAGTAATTTTTAAAAGTTGGCATCCCTTCAGGAAAACCATGAGTGATACATTTATTACCTCCCTTATGTCATTTATCTTCATTTATGGTTATTAGCCAGAATAAAGCAAATGCCTTTTTACCTTGTTTTTCAATAAAAATCATTCACAATCTTGTGGACAAGCCATCAACAGCAGATGAAACTATGCATTTATTTATGGATTATTTTCAGGAAAACAACATTTCTATATTTTGTACAGGGGACAGAATACAAGCGCTGAAAATGAATGCAAATTTCATGTGTAAACTCAAATCGCATTGAAATTTGCTATGTCAGAGTTCCCCAGAAGCAATCTTTTAGCCCCAAATGTTTGCATCATAAAAGGTCTTGTCTTTTGTAATATAGATAAACATTAAGGAATTAAATTACAAATAAATCCTTACCAATGGTTTGATGTGTTGTTACAGATGAAGGGCCGTCGTGTCAGTGAGGTGGCCATACCCCGAGCACTGGGAGGAACGGGTGTACCATCCTTCACCCACTCAACATCCATGGTATTGCCTAAAATTTATTCAGTCAGATTCATTGTCATCTAATCAAGTTTTCTGTTGATAATTTTTTTCTTAATGCTTATATGATGCTGTAGAACCTGGTTTGTTTGGACAGTCTCTGTTCACAAAAAAAAATGTCAAAAATAGAGTAAAATATTTAAACAAAGATTCTGTAATATTTTCGGAAGGAAAGCCAATTTTCCATTTGAGTCCTAATTACTAGGTTCCACAGTATTGATAGTTTTTTCTTGATATTGTAATCTTCAGATCCTACCTTGCTCTTGTTAATCCACACTCGGCCTTAAACAGAATGTGGGGTTCGAGAGTAAGGCTTGATTCTATAACAAATCCACTTTTTGCTGTGTTCTGTAGCATTAGTTCACACACACATGTTTATGAACAATCTAATGATCGCATTACCATGTGAAAATATTCAGCTTTTGTTGGATTTTATTTTATTTTATGGAATTAAGGATGAGGATTATCATCTAAAGTATTTCATATCTTTAATATATATATATGACACAATGCTGTGTCCATGGAATTTCACTAATTTTTCTGGTTTTTGAAAAGGGGTCACAGTTTACAAAATGATTTTTACAATGGCTGTGTCTTGTGGCAGCTTTAGCATGTATCATTCTACTTCAGTAGATATTTATTGTATATGCAAGTTTCAGAAATTCTTATTAAAATTCATCACCAATTATCATATTTTTACTCTTTGTATTCTAATCTTTATTAAAACATGCATTTTACATTATTTTTTTCTTATATACATATATATATACTTATATATTTCTCACGTTAACATATTTCTGTGAACTTTGACCTCTTCCTGTGCCAAAACTCGTAGTTGTTGTCTCCCTGTCTGTGATTGGTCACTTCTCTGTATCCTTGTCTGTGATTTGTCAGATCTCCTTATATACTTTATGTGGATCCATCAACTTAGCTAGGTACTTTTAAGACTAAACAAATGTTGGTAAATGTATGTTTAAATGATGTCTCTCAATACAATACCAATCTCTGGTAGCTTTTGGAAACCTGTCCTGGTTTCCTTCTTCAGCTTAGTAAGTAATAAATCTGTGTTCACAAATTAGATTCCAGAGATGATCTTAAGAGTCCAGAAGTTTAAATTTTCTGAAATTTCACACCCCTATACACTGTGATTTGTTTATGTGTAATAGGGGTCCTAATACCAAGGTCAAGGTCACTGTTACTGAAAATAAAAAGGGGCGAGGAGAGTGATCTGCCCCTTATCCAAGGGGCTATATCATCACAAATATGTTGTATTGCCTTTTCTGACCCAAAGGTATTAATTTTGAGGCAAAAAAAATTAATGGTGTTTTGTAGATATCCTAACTAAATAATACCATGTTACCTGGATCCCTAAATCCAAGATGGACACTGGTCAAGGTCACTCTTACTAAAAATAGAACAGGGTTGATATAATGTACCGTCACAAGGCTTCATGATTTGATTCTGTCATTAAGTGATGAATAGACTTTATTGTCAAACTTTGTTCTGTTCCTAACTATGCCAAAAGAACTCAGCGTATCATCTTTGAGACTAAACCAGAGATTTTGTTATATATAAACTGCTCTTACTAAAGTTCAAAGGTCAAGGTCAATTTGTAAAAGTTTTATTTAATTTTATGTTGTTTTTTTATGCACCAATGCACACCTATAATATATTTAACAAACATTTTTTCTGGTCTGAATGAATTCTTTCTATTTTTCTCAAGCCAATCTCTACCATGCTGCATTGTTCAAAAAAAAACATTTTGTATTTTTCTATCAGAAACTACTACAATTAATATTGAGTATGAGTTATTTTCAAGTTCAAAAACGTTCCAGATAGTGACAGTGACATACAATTAACGGAGACATTAGCATTAAATCTAGTTAAAATATTCCCTGTTACTGGAAGTTTGGCCACATATCAGAGACTAAGGAGACACAACTTTCAGCTTTGGCCAGCTCACTTGACTGCTAGATGTAGTAATGTATACAATCTTGGCATGTCTCGATAGGATGCTTCTACTATGTCATTGGAATGCAAGCAACCAACTTGGCCAAGGAAAGACTCGCCAGACACAGAGGTGAGAATTTCATGCACAGCCATCTATTCCGGTCAGTCGTCACTGGCTGATGGTCAGTTATGGTCAATGTCCAGTGAAAGATGGTCATTTACATGCAGCTCCAAGTGACCAATGGTCAGTTATGAAAACACATGTAGCAGCACTGAGGGTGCATGAATGCAGTGTAATTTCATAGTTAAAAGTATACTAAAATAAAGCATGATTTCCCTAATGAATGGCTGAGATAAATGTAGCATGTATCAATGGATATCAGAATGCTGCATGAATATAGTACAATACCATCAATTTTCTTCAACAAAATATTTTAAAATAGCTGATGATTAAAAAAAGATGATGAAAACAACTTATCACCAAAATGTAGGTTTTAAGTGTTCATCAAGAATGCCAGGTAAGTTTACTCTATAAGGACCAGATGTTTGATGTTTATAACTATGTCTGTGTATTTTCTAGATGCGTTTATGTATTGTGGCTGTTCATTGTGTCCTGATCTGGAAATGTTATACAATACCATAAAATGAAGATAAGATTGTACAATTGACTACTCCCCACTGTTAAGCAAGATCTAATCACTTTGTGTGGGACAACATACCTTTAATTGACCTTTGATGACCTTTTGACCTTTATTGAACTCTCAGTGACCTTTAATTTACCTAGGTGTAGCTATTAAAAATTTGTTAGTTAAAGGGATATTTTACTGTAAAATTTACAAGAAAATCAAAATGTATCAACTCATAGAACATTTCTGTATATTTTCTTCAGATGTTTGTGTCAGAACTATGAACGTGTAGTTCAGACAGTTAATTTTGACATTCTTTAAATGAAAATTTTAAGTTTACTCATCGATAAGTTAATCGGGCTGTGAACATACAACTGGGGTCTGTAATTAAATTGCCAAGTATCGAAAAATAAATAGTCTTATCAAATAAACTTCTTGGGGAATGAATTATTAAATTTTAATGAGACCAGACTGTGATGTATGTTCTGATAACTAGGGGATTTGGTCCTTAACCCTTTCAACCCTTTATAACTTTAGTAGACTCGTCCATGCATTGATCTGGATGAGTCCATTATGGTCTACAGTGGTGAAAGGAATAGATTGGACTTTAAAAAAAGGAAAAGTATGGAGCCCTGATAATCCATTCACCTTCTTTCCCAGCAAAACTGGCAAGATTGTGATACAGCTGAATTACTGGGACTATTCTGTCTAAAAAAAACTTCTCTGTCTCCTAAATCACTGACTGGATAGTAGTACAATCAACTAATTAGTGGCTTGATTAATGAGGCTTAAATTTGATTGTATACAAACAAGTCTGGTTTCCAGATATGCCTTGTTTCAATGAAGTTTTTCCAGTCATTAAGTCATTTTTGTGTGCTGTTTTCCTCTTTCGATTAAAATTGAAATAAGTTCATTATTGACTCCCTTCATAAATAACATTTCTTTGCTCCCTCTTTATTCCCTTTGTTTGACATTTGCTTTTAAAGCTATGCTGCACTTTGACCCGCCCTAATTGACATTCCCCTTACACTCAATGAAAGCCATATTGAAAGTGTAAGAAGTATTGCAGTCCTAATGATATTTGTTCTGTAGCTTGATCAAGGGTGAGGTATTACTTCTTCTTGGTAGGGAAGAGGCCTATGGTCATGATAATTCAACCTGACACACATTGGAAGTTCCAACATTAATGCATAATCAATTCAATGTATTGCCAATAATCCACCCATGGTGTTAGATTGCTTTAAAACCCTGATTAAGGAGATTCCTTTGTAATTAAAAATGCTTTCAGTTTTGTTTTAGTAAGTTGTTGGCCGATACCGCTGCAGTGACGTTTTTTTATCATAGCTAGTCTGTTGGCTACTTTGTTGTTTATATATCCGTGGTTGTTTTTGATCCCAGGTTATATTTCAGTGAAGCAGTGAAGAAAAGGCATGTGTATTGTGTAGATGGGTTTAGGAAAAGTTGTCATGATAGGGTAGAATCATTGTGCTCTTTCTACCTTGATGGGGTAGTATGCCTTATAGTTAGAAATTTTGACCTGTGTGGAGCATTACAAGATACCAGACCGGTATGCCTTATAGTTAGAAATTTTGACATTTGTTGAATTTTACAAGATACACATTATAGTTAAAAATCTTGACATTTGTTGAATTTTACAAGATACACATTAAAGTTAGAAATCTTGACATTTGTTGAATTTTACAAGATACACATTATAGTTAGAAATCTTGACATTTGTTGAATTTTACAAGTTACACATTATAGTTAGAAATCTTTTTTACCCATAATTTTGACCATTGTTGAATATTACAATATATTCCTTATAGTTATAGATATTAATCTGTGTTGAATATTACAAAAGTTTATGTAATGGGCATCAGATGGTTAAAAATGCACATACCCTCGTTTAAAATTTATAATTAACCAAAAATTGCTTATATATAAATTATCATGTTTTTGTTCTAGTATTCTTGTCAAGTTTATAGGTTATATATAAAGTATCCAGGTACAATAGTTAACCATTACGGTCCCATTCTCGTATCCCCAACACCTACAAATATTAACTATATTTTTACTGTACAGGATCCCAAATCCCGATTCCAGTGTGCCGTGGCTTCCATGGCCATGAAGAACGCAGTGACTGACACCTTCCGGCGAAGCTCTCTCACCCTAGGAAAACAAGCCTCTGTCAGTGGCACGCCTCCAAAGTCAAGAGAGAACTCAACCGAGAGGTCAGTATGTACCTAGGTACAGACAGAATTGGTCAGTCTTTAGGACTCTAGAGAGGTCTTGAGAGAGTCTTGGGATATTGATCAGTCAGTTTTGTTAAGCCAGATGAATATAGGTCTCCAAAAATGATTGATAGATACAAAGGATAATCTGAATTTGATACAAAGGGTTGTATTAAATTTGTTTGATATATATGTTAGTGTATAAACATAAAAATGAAATACTGTGAACATACATATTTTTTTGCAAACTCAAATTTTAGCGCATTACCAATTTAAATAGATTAGCGCATTTATGAATTGGCGCATCAATAAAATATAATAGGCGGGGCTCTAATCACAACATAGCTCAGGCGTCACCAGTTAGTGGGGTTTTATTGGCCGACTAGTTTCGACTCCTAAAGCGAGTCTTCATCAGGACAGCAATGTATTACAAAATAGCCCCCGAGACTCCTCAAGCTCCACATCAAGCAAGAGTGAAGAGGCAGAAAAAGAAGACTATAAGAACCTAGCGTACGTATCGGCATCAACGCACACCCTATGCCAAGATGAGTTGGAAATGAACAATCGTAAAACAGACTTTGATCTTTAATAAGCTTTATTGCACTATCTCACATCACATGAACATGATTTATATTTATTTACAGGAATTGACATTTGTTAAAAGTTAGATAAGACAGGTAATTGTTTACCTGCCTTTGTAACTAACGTCATAGAATGTCCATTATGTATGACGCCACAAGATAAAAGCGAGCCCCTTTGAGAGATCGTCGGGGATATTTTGTAATGTCATTTAACCTACATTGACCAAACTTGATATAGTTATGTTTCTTGGGAAGTAGGAGTGTCGCATTCTAAAATCGGGTCTAGGCCCTATTCTTCCAAATATGCATATTGGCTAATAAGGGGAGACATATGCTTTTGTTCACAACAACAAATTTCTAGTTACCACTTATTAACTGTAATGATTATGGCTCATAAAACGGTGAAACAAAAACACCTCTAACCTCAGAGTATAATTTATGGCTGGGAAAGGCTATTGCAAGTGATACATTATAGTGGTTAGTTTGACAATCCATTCAAACTTTCTCCATCCATTCTTGATTCAAGCAAAGAGGTTCCAGACAAACAACCAACTAAACAGAATTCTAAAGAAGAGGAAGCATTTCAAAAGGGGTGAGTGTTTGTGTGAAATGTCAGTGTTTTCATTAAAAATTTCGACCTGCTTTTTGTGTCGCCTGCAACACAAGGCACATATAGGTATTACTTTGTCGTTGCGTCAGTTGTGTCATCCGAAACAAGGTTTCCTTGCGATGAATTTAATTCCCTTGGGTTGATTGATTTCAAACTTGGTACACATATTGCATACCAAGTTTTCATGCATTTTTGGTGGAGTTATGCCCCTTTTATTAGCACATAAGGGCATTGGGTAGTAAATGCAAGAACTTTTTTATTTTTTAAATCAATTCCTTTCAAATTTTGTATGGTAATGCTAGAAGCAATAATGTTCAACATATATTGAAGGTTTTTCTGTCGAGTTTCAACTTTCTGCTTTTTGGCATATTACACTTGACATAGAGACACTGTTCATCGTTTTTGCCATTAATTTTTGCTTGTTTATGCGATAAACTCCAGCCAAAACACTTTTCTCACTAAAAGCACTGAGCAGGCGACACATCAACTCCTGTGGAATTCTTGTTTATTCTTGAATCATTACAAAAATTTGTTGACATCATGCTGTCTTTGAAAGTCACAGGTGTTACATGAGTAACAGCTGTGCACTACAGCCACATTGGGCCTATTGTTTTGATAATTTCTGAGCATTTACTGGTACATAAAAAGAAATCTTATGAGCAATTGAAAGCAGACTAAATTCTGTAACTTTACATATAATGGTGGGACAGCGCCAGATACTGGCCGTAGGTTTTGGTTTTCCTCCTGGAATTCTGGCTTTTCTCCACCACCAAAAACCTGGCATGTCCTTATATTACCATAGCTGTTAACAGGACGTAAAACACAAACAAACCATAATAGTGACAATCACAAGAAAATTGAAAAAGATATCTTTTGTAGAACTTCAGAGATAAAAATGTTACACAATTACCTATTAATTTGTACCAGAGATAAATGAAATATTTATTTAAGACCTTGTTGTCTGGCAATCTTTGTGAATTTGTTTGATCTCAAATGACATTAAATGACACTGTATAATACAGGTTCCAGCAGGGCTATAAAGCACAGATGGGTCGTGAACTGTCGTCTCTGAGGGAACACCAGAACTCCATCAACCAGAATCTGGAGGAACTGATGGACACATACGACAGTCCACCCGAGGAGGAGGAAAGGTCAGAGGTCATACTCACATAGAAACCTACATGTCTAACGTTTAACTCATTCACCCCAGAAGACAAATTTGAACCCCTCCAATTCAAAGGTTGGAACAGTTCATTATGAAATTTCATGTGTGAATAGGTTTAAACATTATAAAGCATTGTGCAGTTTTGAAACTGATTGAAATAACAAGAAGGCTGCCTGTTGTCAATCTTGAATAATGAAGTTGGTTATTGCAAATTTCTCAACAAATACTCAAAGGATCTTTTTCAAATCTTATGGAAAGTTTACCTTTAGTCCATATGTATGCTTGTTCAATTTCGGGGCCTGTTCCTGAGAACAACATAACTGCTACAATGGAATTTGACAGCTCAAGTTTGTGATCGCTATTTCTTAAAAAGTACTAGAGGGATTTCTCCCATTGGTACAATGTTGGAAATTAATTAATGCTTGAAGAATGACAGGTCAGTCACAGACGCATATGCAGGGCTCTATCTGATTTGTCATTGTTCTAGCATAAATTGATTTCCCTTGTTCCATAAATAAACTGATTGCAAATACAACAGCAGCTATCTTAGAATGTGACAGTTTAAATTTGTTATTAATAAATATCACTATTTCGCAGAAACTGGGGGGATTTTTCTTACAAAGGAGTTTGATAACCAGAAAAATATTGAAGATCAGAAATCCGTCTTTTTTGCACTCATTTCTATTCTAGTCAATAGGTCAAAGAACAACCTCACTTCCAAAATACAGCTTTATAAAGTTTGCCCCAATACTTATTTTATCAACATGATGCTTTTAATTAATGTTGAAATGACCATCAGAAAGATAAAAGAAGTGAATAAAGATGAAACTAATATAAAACTTATG
>JAUMHH010157132.1:0-23095 GCA_032359455.1 Chlamys rubida | reverse complement strand
CCCCCCCCCCCCCCCACAAGGAAACAGAGTACCGGGGTATTTACCATATACAGCTGCTTTGATTTGTCACTTTAACATGGAAACATTTAAAGATGCTCCATGTCTTATTAGTGGGTTGAAACTTCATGTTACCACATAAAATGGATGGACAGCACTCATGTGAACTGCAAACAGTGTTCATTGACATATGATAACATTGTATATACGTTTATGGTGTTATTATCCCCGTGCAGGTTCAGGATAGTATAGACCTGTTGTATCCCACTGCATGTTGTAAGAGGCGACTAATGTGGGGGACCCGACAGAATCGATGGTCTCTCCCAAGGCACCATCTTCATATGACCTTTTTATGGCCCGGACATAAAATGGGGGGCATATAGTGTTGCCCACATCCTTCTCGTCCCGTCCTGTCAAACATCAAACACTGAAACTATTTCACATGGTGCATGGGCATTCATGTCTTACAGACTTTTTCTAGTCAATAGCTGTTGCAAGGATATTAAACCACTAACAACCAAACAAATGATGTGATGAAAGATATTACAATATTGATAGGTCTTGTAAATATTTGGGAGGGGGGGGTGGTCTTGAAAAAAATTGTGGAAGGAATGCCTGTCCATCTGCTTACATTTGCTGTCAGCATGCTTACTTCCCCATTGAACCCTATTGACTTTTGATCTGGTTCATTGAAATTCTAGGTCATTGCTATTGAAATAGAATTTTCCTAGTCTGGACTCTCATACTCATACTGGTCAATGAAATCATTGCTGTACGTATCAATAACAAATTTTGTTCAGGGTTTTTTCAGAGGGATATGCTGCCCAAGTGTTGGCACTCTTGTTACATTTCATATTAAGTAAAAGAAGGCTTTGTATTTTTGTAGGACATTCAAGGAGGTTGTTATGGAGAAAATATGGGACATGGTCCCGGAGTGGGAGATCGCAGGCAAGAGGCTGAGGATGACGCTAGCAGGGCTTGTGTTCTTCATGGCCTTGTGTAGCATTATCATGTCCTTCCTACCCCTAGGCCAGGCCATTCAGGTGTTCACGGATTACCGACACATGGACCACCCACCTCTCTGATGACTGCCCCTGTCCTATAGTAGCAACATCTTGTCTTGTTTGTTATGTTTTGGTATTTATACAGGTGGTTAGATTTGCCGTCTCTCATGAGAAGCTATTTTTATTACGTGTTAATGTTTTTCAACCATTTATGATTGCGTTACAAGTGTTATCATTTTAAAATTTAGATTATACGAGAAAGCATCTTTGTGTGACAATATGGCTTTACCTGTGAATCATTAATCTTCATGAAGACAAATTGGAATGACTAAATTGTTTATTTATTTTTATTCAGGTGATTTGCAGTGGATTTTTATTGAAATATCTCTGGAGTTGTTGATTGACACGCATAATCCACTGCTTGGTAAATTTAATGTGCAAGGTGAATATAATTGCTGAGAGTGTGTCTGCAAGAATGTGGCTTGATAGAAATTCAGAACGTGATAGAAAGTTAATTGAGACATCCAGGTATTGCCCTTGCCTCCGAGTGACGGGTCCCTGGGATCGAAAGGTATTGTCCTTTGTTTCAACTTCTGGGTAATAGGTCACTTGGACACTAGAATTTAGTTTCTGCCTCGAAGAGATGGATCTAACATAACGGCATGTTACCAAAAAAAAAAAAAACAGTTTAAAACTGTTCAAGTTCTTCTTGTTTAACCCTCGGACAAATATTAATTTACCTCCCCTTGTCCAGATCACAACCAAAGTAAACCTCTTTAGATTTTGTTTGGGCATTATACAATACAGAAATGTTATGCGACAACTATATACCCGAAGATTTCATTTCACTCTGATTCATTTTTAATTTAAAAATTATGTTTCACAGATGAAATAAAGTCAGGATCTGATATCAAGTTAATTGATGCTGACATCTAGTAGTAGGTAAATATGTTTTGGTGATTAAATTATTTTTTTTCCTGGTTATGATTTTTGTAATATTTTTAATACAGTAATTCATTATGAATTGAAATACCATAATATCATCCATAAGTTATCTTTACCTCTTGTCGTTCATGAATTCTTTTCAAGTGCAATCACTAACAGAGAAATACTAAAGAAAAAGATAAATTCATGAAAAGAAAAAATCATATAGAAATGTAAGATGTAAGTTCGATGTGTTCTGGCAAGTATTTCTGCCATATAATCGTCATTCATGTCGTAACCAAGTAGTGACCCTAAACATATATTTTATGTAATCATTCATATTTTCCAATTCATTTCAACATATCTATCAATAAAAGTGATAAATGGATAGGATAAAAGGGGTTAATCCTTTACTTGTCCTTTTTACTGTAATTGATATTTGATTCTACATATCATGTCAAGTTCTTGGCTATTTTAATTAAATTTGGTTAACAAGCCTGAACAGACCTTAAATGATTCACATGTTAAAAAGTTTTTTCATAATCAATACTGTGATATTTTTATCAGAAATATATTAATTCATGTATACATTTATTTAATAATTGTGTGTTCTTAATTGATGATCAGTTTTTATGTACAATTTTTGTCACATGGTTTATTTACATCACGTGATTGTCATGTGACAGTGCTGTGATTGATGGGTGCGAGGCGGTACATGCAGAAAGTAAACCAGTTAGGGGATTTACTGGCGAGACTGAAAATTTCTATAGATATATATGCAATAGCTTTTGACATTTAATTATTTAGTTACTGCGTGCAATAATTAATGTCCTGGTGTCTTATAAATAGACTGATCAGTGTGGTCATGTGCTATAAAATTTAGAAAAATACTGTTGTACAATGAAATCATTTATAACGAAACAATTGTATTATCTTACCAAATAACTTCCCTTTACCAAAATAGTACTATGTACCAGTAATCGAAATTCAACATGGCAGTTTTTTTTATAATGTGTGTGCGTTTTGATGCATTTATTTCGTTTCTACATATCCAGCCTTTTAAAAAAATTCAGAAAATTTAAGTGGAATATTTTACATGTGTTAATATATTAAATAGAGACAGACCTGATGTTCCCGACTCGCAAGCTTTGATAGGGCTTTCAAGGCATATGTAAACATTAAAAGTTTCACCAGACTTTAATTAATCCCTTGCATTGTTTCATTAAAAACTACACAAAGCAGTCATTCTGTAAACACAGTCAAGGGAGGTAATCTGGTTAGCATTAACAAGAAACTCGCATTTATTCAGTGGTCTGTCTAAGGTCTGGATAGCTAAGAAGTCTGAAACACGAGAATTTTACATATTTCTGTAATAAAATAAAGATACATTTTATGCAGTGAAACCTCAAAAGTCTGCAATAACAGAATTTTCTGTTTTAGTGAAACACAACTATATTTTATGTAATGCCGCAGATTAATCAGTTATTATTTGAGACAATAAAATTTGTTTTCAATTACCTGTCTTGTTTATTGTTCTTTGTTATACTGTTGAATATAAACTTCAGCATGCTGTACAATTTTTAAGGAATCCAGATGAAGAAATTTCAAGTTTAGATATTTGTCAAAATACCTCTCGATATTTAAGTTGGGATAAAAAAACTTCATTGTTGCAACATCCATTGGCTTCAAAAAGGACAATAACTTTGCATACCGGTATATTGAATATGAAACCCAAAATCTGTATATAACACCCTACCATCCCAATAGGTACTTGTTTTCAAAATTTAGTACATGTTCCTGGTGATAATTGGTGATAAAGAGTATACATTACAAGATATGCCAAAGACAAGGTTTGGTAGTTGAATTGTTATCTCCCCTTCAAGTGAAGCGAGACATTATTTTAGTACTACATGTAGTTCTTTTAATGTATACCATAATCTTATCCAGATTGCAACTTTAAAACCATTTAAGATACTTAAGATGAAACATGAGGTATACCTGTATCACCAATTAGATGTGCGGAGCACTGGAATAAAGGTCAAATAAGTGCAAAATATTCAGTAAATCCTTGGCTAGTCAGGGCTGTAAATTTTAAACCATCTTTGAATATCTTGATAAAATTGTGTAGTGGACTGTATTTAATTGGGTCAAAGGACCTTCGTTTGTATGTCAAATGAGGTGGGGGTTTTCTACACAATTTTCAACCATTATTGTAAATTTGATGAAAATCAAGTATATATGCCTGCATTAACAGAGTGTGCAGTGTAATTAGGTCACTGTGATCTTCACCTCTTCTTAAAAAAAGCGCAAAGTTTTCTTAGCACCTTTTGTCTTATCAAGCAATAATTTTAACTTTATATGACATGTGAAAAACATTTGCATCACCAGAGCATGAATTAGTTCTGAAGACAAATCTCCAGTTTGTTTTCATTTCATGAGCAAATAACTGTAGTTGCAAGTTTCCAGTCACTAAAGATGATATACTTTCGTGCATCAAAATTATTTCTTACAACTCTCCAAATAAGACAACTCAATTCAAACTAAGATTAAAATTTTATTTTGTAAAAGTTACATTCAGCACCTTGATAATTTTGACAGAAAAGATTGTGATTCAGAACACAGAAACAGTAAGAAAACAATTCAAGGAAAATAGCAGATTTACTTGTGGAGGAAAAGACACGAATTTAAATAAAGGCAAGATGATACTTGGATCTACATAATTACAGCGATACTAACTGGCCATTATTAAACCTGAAATGATACAAAAGATTACAATTTACAGCAATAGCATTATTATTTAGTGTATAAAATTATAAGATGATAAATGGTGGATACTCAAAATGTAAATATTTACAACAAAAATTGTAGTATTTTTCTCCACAAGCAAATCTGTCATAATTATAATTATCCAATAGTTGTATTATTACACATTTGTGTTAGTCTTAGAAATTAATCAAATGGTTTAAGTAGCAGAACATTACTATTCAAACATGCATGAAGACATAAAGAAATCAATTGATAAATGTTTCTGCATCCAGTATCATTTTACAAAAATGTGAAGTTATAAAATTGCTACATGTGAGACACTAATTAGTATGTACACATGCAATATCATAGAAAATTATTACCATAAATGTTATGTCAGATTTTTATACTTGTACCCTCTCATGAACCAAAAGTATCGGGAAACCGATACAAATCTGTTTTGGAATTCTTTAAAAAGTGATTTCAATCAAAAAATGTCTATACCATTAGAATCTTAACTGATTTGATTTGACAAAACAAATGCCATCTATCGAAAAAGTGTCATTCAACGAAATTTAAAGTATCAAATTTGGACCTTATAGTAGATTTGTGTCATCTCAAAATAAGAAAATACCATTTGGCCAGGTTGAAAAATGAAACCCCACCTGTCCCAAAAAAATGATCAAATTTTAAATAAATTCACTTTACATGCTACAAAGTAAAGTTTATTTTATTGAGAGCAATTACTGCAAATATAGTTGTCAGGACTGGATGAAACAGTATTTGATGTTTACATTTTTCTTACGATTTAAATAAACCAAAGGTGCCAAACAATATTAAAATTTTGTAATGCCCATACAGTAGGTTCATCCATTTTCAGATGTTGGTGTTTTAGACCAACAATTAGCATTTTCATAATAAAATGTAAATAATTTTGTAGAACAAAGAAGTACATAAACCACTTGCTTGTAATACAATTCAATTTTTTTTATCCACATATGATAGATCAACAAATTTAGTGTAAGCATGATGATATGAATGAAACACATTTAACAAATAGTCAGGCATAAGGCCAGGTGAAAAATATTTCCTTTCTCTGTTACAATCTTTTAATTTTAGGGCAGATGAACAAATGTCAAATACCGGTACATCATAGTGAATACTCTTATTTTACTTCTACAACATGATAGTTTGCAATGACAGTCTGTTAAGTTCTTTTTATAAATAACCCAAAAAACTAAGAAAGGTTGACATATAATATGAATCTGGACAGTTTCAGATTGGACAGATATTTTTTGCTTGGCCTATACCTTGATTCGATAATTATGACATATTTATAGATTACAGAAAAAAAAAACATTTCAAAACACAGCATGACTAAGATAGGCAGTGTATCGTACAGTGCTGAAAATTGTTGCATAGAAACAAAGAAACACAGATTTCACAAACTGTTTCTATATGAAAAATGCATACATGCATCAAAACTGTCCCCGCCCCCTCCCACAGTGTCTGCGTTCGCGAATCTACCCCTCATCGCCATGCCTCCAAGTCATATCACAATAGTACAGAAGTTACACTTCTCGCGTTTATCATCACATATATCACAAACAGAAGTCCGGCTTCAGTCATTGGTTATCATACATTATTTAGTGCACTATATGAGTTCCTTCCTACCCGACTAGGCCGGGTGGCTGTACAGAATTATTGGTATGTACACAGTATATATTAAGTTTCCATGCAGGATAACTACACAAATATTTTGCACTTTTTTTTTCATTTCTCTCGCGATCAGAATGCAGACAAACTCATGCTCCTCTTCATCTTGTTGCCGACCAGACGACGACTTCTGCTTACGTTGGCAGAGAAACTTGTAGGTGTGATTCTCGTGAGACACTGTGTGGCTTCAACTAGTTTTCTGTAAAACAAAATATTCAATATCAGAACATACCATGTAAAATCTTTTCTGAAAGTTTCTAGTAAGGAGAGGATTGCTCTGTAAACCGGATCCCCAAGTATATTAGTCTTAAGTCAAATATTCCAGAAATTATTTTGAGTACCACTTACATTATGGTCTTATCAATTGAAACAAATTAATATGTGGTTTTTATGCTTTATAGAACTTATTAAAACCGGAAGATGACATATCAACGGGCATTGATTAAAAAAAAATCTTTTCTTCCTGTCTAGTATTATGACATGAGGTTTGATGAACCCAGAAATGATACATACCTTGAGAGCATCTGGTTTTTGAAGCGTTCTTCGTTGAGTTCCCGTCGGAGTTGTGCTCGTGACTTGGTGGATTGTGGACACAGGATAGGGCTGGAGGCTACAGCTGCTGCACTGGGTCGCTTCACGGGATCAGGGTCAACCATGCTCTGTAAAACAAGTTTACATTGTAATCGAAGCAACAGCAGGCATTCAACAATTAACACATTTCTGACTAAAAAACATTGTTTAGGAAAATTTGATTCCCCTCATTCAGCTTCCCTACAAACAAACCTTCTTTTTAAACCAACTTGATCTTTAACATTTCAATGGCAGAACTTTATGTCTTTTACACATATTCTTGAAAGGACAAATTTTTAAAATATTTTCATAAGAATTTTAGAGTTTGCATTTGTCAGACTACTTTATTTGTATTTGACCAATGTTTAGAATGTATTTTAATTTCATTAAGTTTGATAAGTTTTTGAATGAGAAACATATCTAGCAATAATTACCTTGAGGAGTTGGTTGAGTTCAGGTGACATGTGTGGTAGACTGGGAAGTTGTCCCTCGCGAATACTGTGCCACTGTGGGCCATTGCGGGGCAGATTGTGTCCACCGCCTGCTTCGTACATGGTCAGACCCAGAGAAAACATATCACATTTTGACAGGTGGTCAAAGTTCTCACTGAGGATTTCTTTTGGGAGGTAATGACAGTCTCCGTCCTCCACTGTGGGGTTGGTCACAGACGTCACATGACCTAAGTCACCTGTAATACATAATGTATACACAACTATTGAATACATACTTTCAACAGCAACACATTTTTCCACTAGCTGTTTATTTCAAGGACAGTATCTTATCTACCCTGGAGTCGTGAATCAAATGCTCACATTTGTGAAAGTTCAAAATTCATTCATTTTACATAGCATTATGCACATCTTTTCAGAATTTGATAGGAAATAACTCGCTATAAGATAGATAGATAAAATTCCGCAAGTTTAGGGCACCTAAAAATGTGTTAACAGTCTACAACTGAACAATACTCAACGTATAATATCCTTGTGCCATAATTATGTATTTTAAGTCATTCACCCCAGAAATTTCATAATGTACTATTCCAGCCTTCAAATTGGAAGAGTGCAAATGTGTCTTCAGGGGTGAACGAGTCAAAGTTGAGATGTACATACCAATTTTGTATATGATTGCCTCCTCCTCCTCTTCGTCCTCCTCTCCACACGACTCCATACCACTCTCAGGGGACTGTAGGAACTTTGGGTTTCTGTGGATGAAGATGTTGCCAGGCTTTATGTCAAGATGCACCAGGTTCTGGGAGTGAATGTACTTGAGGCCTAGGACAGCCTGGTACATAATGGTCTTCAGTTCCGACTCGCTCATCACTCTTCCTGTCCGCTTATCTTCCTCCACCACCTCAGCCAGACTGCCACCTAGAACAAGAATATCGTAAATGTCATAAAATTGGAACTACTCTAGCTTTATCATATTGCCTGTTTGATGTGTTTCAGTCAATTAAGAATGGGTCATTCTTCCATATAGTTTTCAAGACATACAATAAATACACTACTTAATTTAACAAGTGAACTTCATCAAAAATCTCCCTGATATGGGATGTCTTAACAAGATGTTAGTAAATATGAAGAATTTAACATATCGCAAAACATGTCAAATATTTCATTTTCAATTCATGGAAATAAGAACATTTCGAGAATTTTGTCAGTATTTCTCCACAATTTAGAACCAAGTCCAAAATATTTTTTATAGTGACCCTATATAATTTAAAAACAAAGCAAAAAGATGCAAGGGATCAAAAATATCTAAAAATGTGTTCTACATTTTCCTCGTTCACCCCTGAAATTTCATAATGGACTATTCAAACCTTTGAATTAGAAGAGTTCAAATGTGTTTTCAGGGATAAACGAGTTAAAAGTATAATTCTCGGAACTTTATCCATTTTGTGAACACTGAATGGGACATATATCTTCATAGATGTGAACTGATTTTCTCATTACTCACCATTACAGTACTCGTTTTGTATGTACATGTGGTCCTCTTCTGCCCAAGCCGAGTAGTACCGCACAACATGCTGATGTTTCCCTAGTACCGCATGGGCGTACACCTCATTCAATGCATTCCTCCTGTAAATAAAACAAAGCATTCTTTAGTACATATATTCTTTCTTGTCTTGATTTTTTTAAACTGAAAGAGTACATCTAGCAAGTCTGGAAAAGTTTACATGAACCAACAAATATTAGAGGTTTAGTTCAGAATGATTTTAATGAAAAAATGGTAAATTGGAAACCGAAGGACTTGTCTGCAAAAACATAAGCAAAATACAAGATTATTGAACATTTTCTTTTCGTATACTTGTGTAACCAATTAACCAGTTGACAGTTATCCATCAATCCTTGATGATTTTGACATTTGTCATGTGCCTTCATTTCACGGCAGTCAAGTTAGAACAACTTACTCGTATACACTTCCAGCGACAGGCATCTTCGACTTCTTGATGGCATAAGTACAGCCGTCCAGTCGATGAACGCATTTGTAGACACTGCCGAACTCTCCATCACCAAGCTTACACACTTCATGGAACTCCTCATTGTACCGCGACGTGTTAATCTCATGTAGTGCAATTTTCTGTTGAGAGAGGACAGTTGTTCAGTATGTTTTCAGTATTAAACTGGTATAAATATCTTAATCTGTATAGTTTTTCAGTTAACATTTCTATGATGGTGCTTCCTGTTTTCGAATATCTTTTAACCGGGCCCAAAGACACTCGAGATATGTTTACAGTGAACTTGTATTATAAAGTTTTCATTCAATAATTTGACAATGTTGAAAGAATATTATTGATATGTCACTCTTCAGATTGCTGTTACCTAAATCTTTGCTTCTTTCATAAGGGATAACTTACTTTTGTTGAGGGCATGTCAACTTCAATTTCATCTTCTGTCGAGTCATCCAATATACTTCTGAAAAATAAACCATATTACATTTATATACAATCCCTCAACAACTTTCATAGCACCACATGTATAGGGTTTCTATTAAGCACAGGCAGCAGGCCAAAATGACCTGTTCAGCTCTGATTTTGACCTGTTCAAATCACTGTTTTCTTATATATAACGTGTATGAAATTTTACAAAAGTTGGCCGATTAAAATGTCATTTGGTCTTTTGGAATAGAAGTTACTGAAAAGCCTGCATCATCAACATCGTCAGACTTCAATGGCCATTGTTGTCATGGTTAACTGTATCTACGGATAGCTCATTTAATCCTTGTCCAACATTTTATCAGCTTGGTTTAGGAATTATCTACAGATGTCAGACTATGAGACAGTAAAATTACTGTTCTATAATCTACCATTATGTACTTAGTGGTGCTGTGCTGTCCCCACCTAATCTCCATGTCAGCCATGAAATGTTTACCGTTTACTTCCCAAGCTCTGTTTCTGTTTGTATAGTTAACTTTCCCTCATGACATTTTGCCATTATACTTAATACAAGTCCTATTAAAGTCTATTTCCAACTTTTCGGGGAAAAATAGAAACAAAATTGTCCTTTCACATAAAAAGACATTGATTTGTTTGTTTCTGATACCATCCTTTTTTCATTTGTTACAAATTAGGCCAAATAATGAACTCTGTCTGTTGAGGGAATTTATGCATATTTTAGGCATTTACTTCTGTTCAAGCTGTGATATCGAGATCCTTATGTTGTAGTTACTTATTCTCCATTAAATAATATATCTGGGTTGGATAAAAATCGAGAATAAGTAGCAGGATTTTGCCTGTTCTTATTGATATAAAATCAACAGTTTCCAAACATGTTTATTATATGATGCCATTACATTTGCTGGTACATGGAAATGTAAACCTTAAAATCTGGTCCAATCCCAGAGTTACCAGACATTTTTATTTATTCTGCCTAATATTGTTTAAAAAAAGTGTAAAATCATTTTAACAACCACGGTCATTAGTACAAGACAAAGACAAAATACCATTAGCGACATTAACCCATTCACCCCTGAAGACACATTTGAACCCTTCCAATTCAAAGGTTGAAATAGTTCATTGTGAAATTTCAGGGGTGAATGAGTTAAATATTAACACATGAAAATAGGAGTTCAGGTTGTCCCAAACATTGACTAAACTTTCAGGAAACCTGTCGACCATTTACTAATAGAAATAGGATGAAATCAAGAAATTAAAATGCAATAATACATTCAAGATATGAAAGAATGTTATTTTCATTTGTTTTTTAAACTTTCCCACCAATGAACCACCTGTTGAGAACTGTAAATTATCCCCTTGAAATGAAAATAAATATTTAATCATCAACAGCTGTGTGATAGACTCACTGTTTGTTTGGTCGATATTAAAGTCGTTATTTTATTTTTTAAAGGAACATTGACTAAATCAAGTAAATGCACAGGGACATGTCACATATAAATTGGCGGCCAACATTACTTTTTTGTATTTATATAATTTTTAAGATATATAGCATGTAAATTGCGATACAAATATTCAAAGATTTAAATGTTGCTTAGTTGTAAATCGTGAATCATCACTGTGACGTAAAATATGGAGTCATAGCTAATTTTAGAATACGTAGGTGAAATCAGATTATATGAATCTCTGAGCTTTACCTTTCCATCTGGTTTCTGCTGCGTTTCATGGCGTTATTTACAGTCAATGGTCTGTTGTTATTTGGAGTGAATGGGTTGAAATTCGCTTCCACACGATTTTCCGAGGGTGGCGTTAATCTTTTTCTCTCTTTTGCAATTCGTTCATCCGTTAATCGCCGTCTCCTGGCTTTTTGAAGTAAAGATTTTGGCGTATGTGGTGTATCGAAAAGTCTAAGAGCACGTAATCTGTTATGTGGTGGAGAGTTCGGACATGGCGATTCAATGGCCGTTCCAGGTGCTGGGACCCTCTGCTCGTCGTCGTCAACATCGCCCTCATTTCCTTCGTCGAGTGTAAACTGAATTGGTGATCGTTTCATATGCCTAATAACATTTCTTGATGATCTTGGACTAGACATTGGTGAAGATGGTAAATCGATATCAATAAATTCCGAAGGCTGTTCGTCAATCCTACTAGATTTATATCGACAAGGCGAAAACAAATTGCCACACCGCACAAAATCGCCATCACTGGGGCTAAGCTCACCTTCGTCAGAATCATGATAAGTTAACGTCCGAATAATATTTTCATCCCTTCTCTTTAAGGCCGATCGCCGTCCTTTCGTAAACATGTTTCTTCTTTTAAACCTCCAATGTGTTTTTGTGCGATGTATATCCCGGGAATGATAACTGTTTACCTGTCACAACTGTAAATATATGAAGACGAAGCACGCTTCCTGATCCCTTTTGAGATTTGGCGGGTCAGACGATCACATGACCAAATCAGCCAATCACAACCCTCGATTCAAATAACGTACGTTGTTCACACTCTCCCGATTTCACACGCTTATAGTCTGTTTCTCTATTGTCGTAATCTAACCAAGAAATCAATATCGTATTGTATAGACCCGAATTCGTCGTTTTTAAGCATTAGGTGGTCCGTCGGCGCTTTTGAAGTTAATGGACTACACAGGCTTAATTAAATATTGTACAAATTAACGGGTTTGGTACCGACTCTCAGAGTTAACAAAGAAAGCATATTTCTAATTGGCTTATACTTTCCCGAAAGCTGAATTAATTTGACGAGTTAAAAGCATTACGTGCATATAAAAGTAACAGTTTGCATTGTTAAAATGTAATTGTTGCCAAGATTATTGATAAGTATAGCCACGGACTTAGATAATCTATTTCCGTGGTATAGCTATTAACATTTCAATCTCTCATGTTCGATCTTATAATCTTGCCTTAATTTACAAACGTTTCACATCTATTGATGTGATTTTGTTTCTAAAGTTAATTATTGTTAAAATCACGAGTCAATTTATGATATAATATCACGGAATTATCTAAGTCCGTCATTATTTACATCCAATGTTCATAGCATGAATCGCTTTTCTTATGTCCGATCTTTTGGAAGAATATTTTCCCTGGTAATATACGGTCTCATCTTTTTGGTTAAAAAATGCACGTTTTCAATTGTTCCTCCTATTCAAGTAATTTAATTTTCTAATCACTATATTTGAACGAAAAACATAAACATAGGAATTTTTTAATAGTTTATCCCTATTTCTGCTCCTATCAATATTTGTGTTGTTGTTTTTATAGATATATTCCGTTTCGAAATACAACAAAAAATATTTTTATAAAAATTACCCCTTTGTTCTTTTTTGACTGAATATCGAGTATTTTGAAACCCTTGACAGATCACTTAACATGATAACGGTCTAGTGTGTTTGTTATGATTTTGTGAGAGGGACACCTGCTCATAGTAACAGCATTCTGTCTGGCCAGACACCAACATAATGACACACGGAAAAGCACAAATTCCCTTCACTGGTTGAATGCAGTATGACATTATTTGTCATATTAACAAAGTTCGTTATCTTCCAAAATTTATTTGAAATTTTGTTGTTCGTTCTTTATTAAAAGAAATTTTCATTATAACGGTCTGTACAACGGGTTCTGTAATTGGTCTCGTTAGGTGAACATCTGCCCTGACCTTTGTCGTACCTAAGGAGACCAGGTACACTGTGGGGCACGTGCCACTAGCGCCAGGTGTGATGATGACGCAGCATCCCGTCACTCATGTGATGACGTACCGTCACACCTGGAATACATACTGTGACTCACCTGTGGGGTGGAAACACACCTCATTAGCATATAATCCGAATTAGTTTAAACGATTCACACATTTCTGTTCCTATAGCAAATTATTAATAGTTTTATAACGGTTTTTAACCAGAGACCTGTTTACAAGCAATTTCTTGATCGACTATCTTCTCTTGTTTTTGTATTTTTTGAGATTTTATTTTCAACAATCCGGGACAAAAATTAATAATCATTTGGTTTTATATTGATTTAAACATACTATATTTGTCAATCAACAAAAAGGATTAGGCACAAGTTATCTCAACTTAGAAAAGCCTTCTCCAATATATTTCATCATATAAATTACATGACAAAAACAACAAATATATTTATCAAAAATGTATATGAACAAAGAGGAAAGGAAAGGAAGAATTCAAACAGTTAAAAAAAATGACTGCTTGTTGTACCGCCTTGTGTCCCTACCAAGGCCCTTCCCTGGACCCGTTCCTTGTTGTACCGCCTTGTGTCCCTACCAAGGCCTTCCCTGGACCCGCTCCTCTACCAAGACCCTTCCCTGGACCCGCCTCTGAATGAATCCACACAAAACAATGGCTAGCTAAGCCCCTGATAACAAAATCGATTTTTATGAAACAAACAAAATGCAGAAAATAAACGAAACACTTTTTAATTTTAATAATATTAGAAAAAACGTTTCCACTTGTTAGTTTGTTTGCTATTCTTTTCTATTGTTGTAATTGTATAATAACTTCACATGTCGAAGTCACCTATCGGTCTACTTTAACGAAGATTGACACTAATTACTTGTATATCACTCTTTCATTGTGTAATTATTAAAAGTTTATTATTATAGATTATTAAAAATCACAATTATTTTCATGTCATAAACGTGGAAAACGATTAGGGAGAAAGCAATAACAATTTCTCTTTAATAATGCCATAAAGTTATTTACAGGGAAAACTTATTACAAATTAAGTATCCGCTAAGTGAGGTTAACTTCAATTTCAATGTTGGGTCACCCACTTTTTATCGTTTTATTTGGTTTTGGCTAAAATGATCGTCAATAATTGCCCCACAAATACCACTATCACGTGTTGTTTTACATGTAAATAATCAAATAAACTTTACAACATGAACGATAACATTGTAAAATTGTCATTGACCGTTTACACTCTTGACCAAATGACCCGTGTCTATTTCTGACAGTTGACCTTGACACTTCGACCTTGTTGTAATTGCATGTCCTAATTAGGGCCACATAAAGTCATAACGGTCCCTTATGTGACGTCACGGGGAGGGTGATATAGGGGGATGACGTTTGGCACTCAGGTGACATTCGCTGTCACGTGACTTGACTTCGTTCGATTATCGGAGATAACTCTTATCCCTTGTCTAGAATTACCCCCTCCCACGGTCATCCCTGCTTCTGTCGCCCTGATCATAGAATCTCCTACCAAGGCCAAAGCAGGGGTCACGACCAGGGGTCAGAAAGAGGGGTCAGCTCGTTTCGCCAGGCCTGTCATTTTCTTTGATATCAATACAAATGAAATGACTTTGTGCTAATGCAGACGGCCGTTTGATTGTATGTGGAGTACCCACTCCAACTACACGTACAATAGCGGACACCGGTATTCCCATTGAGATCGGTTTACGTGTCTGAAAAGTTCCCAGAGGGGGCCGTTATATTCGAAAAATTCAAAATGAAACCGTGCTTTTTTTTCCTATTATAAATGTAGTTATGTACATAATACTTAATGCTTTCACACCATTGCCAAAGTCACCCTGAAGTAAATTATACCTGTGACTTTTTTTAACTTACAGATTTTCATATATTTTATAAAGAGTGTAAGAAATCATTTCAATAATATATTAAAAAAAACTGTTTAAAAGCTAACAATGCCCGCTAGATCGGTTGGACCTTACACACCATCAGCAATGAGGGATTATTTTGTCCAGCGGTCAATAAAAAGTGTTTCTTTTCATTATTTGAACTTCGGGTACTTCCCGCTATTCTGAAGTCATAGCTCATTTTAATCTCCTCGAAATAGAAACATGCTGGGTCCAGGATTTTACAATCTTAAAAAAAAAACAGGGAAAAAACACATAACAACCGCAATAAAACCGGTCAGTACAAAGCAAAACAAATCACCAGGCAAGCTTTAGATGGAAGACTGCAACAACACCATTGAAAAACATACATTCTAAAATTGTAAACAAAAAACCGGAGATGAAACCGGGTATTCTGGAACTTGAATGAAAAGAGCTTCCAGCACCACATGTGGGATCTGCTACGATTTTCATCTCGTCAAATCTAGTACATCATTGAAGTTTCCATCAATCAATACATAAGGTTAATAAATGGCCACTGGAATACCATCCTTTTACGTAATGATAACCGTAAAAAATCTGCAGCGTAACTTGAAGTATCTCCGGTAGGAAACCCTGGCGTTTTTCTCCAGAAATCTGTCGTACTTAAAATAGACCTCGGCAAGTATTGAATTAGATGTGTCATGATCACTCCATAACCAGAGACACACTTTTCTGCTGCGGAACGTGAAGACCGAAAGTTTGTAAGTTAGAATTCTGTAGAATCAATAGTTCGAAAGCCTGATACTCCAAATTTCGAAATAATATATGGTAAATTAATACATTTATGTTAACACCATATTTATCTGAGATTACCTTAACCGCATCAAGTACAACGTAATACGGTTAACTTAAACTAGCATTAATCACAGCTTAATCAACCAGTAACCTTTAACTTTAATCTCAAATAACCTTAACCACATAAGCATTTTGTTGAAGGAAATCTTAACTGCAGTTCAACTAGATATAACCCCAACTAACCTCGTCGCAATTTACACACGTTTACATACGTTACTCAACTAACGTAGCCTTATCTCAAGTTATCTAATCATAGGTAATACTTTATTTACTATATTGTATAAGTTTCGACTTAACGGGCTTTCGGATTATTTGAAGTGCGGATTTACTGTCCTCTAGACAAACAAACTTTGGAATTTTTGGCGGCAGACTTCAAACGAGGTTTCTGTTCTTAATCTATGCTGATTTTACGAGTCAATTAGAAAAAAAAACATTCTTCCTTTGTCAAAGCTAGTTTAACACGTGTATTTTCATAAGCGAAAATTCTGCAAAATGAAACAAAACTTAATTTAAAAATGAACGAATGATTAATTTATTTAAATAGTAATTATTTGTTTTTAATTAAAACTACATGATTCTGATGAAGCAGACAATGTGAACAATCTGAGTCCCCACTAAAATTGATCCAGATGTTACTAGTGGCGATTGAAACAGTTCGCACGAGTCTCCGTTTTCCTGATGTTCAACGGAGACATTTGAAACAATCTGAGTCTCTGCATAAACAGATCCTGATGTTGGAGGCGATGGAAACAGTTCGCACGAGACTCCATAACGCGTCGCACGAGTCTACACACGTTCCATTTATTAACTTCATATAAACAAAAATATTGGGAGATGAAACAGCAATTAGGAGATGTCTGCCTGAATACACGTGTTGTATACATTGGTCGATGTCTACCATACTATGTTAATTATGTGTGATTTCCATAACAAACACCGACTTCAGAAGAATTATATTTACATGCAGTTAATTCATCTCCAGAAAGTTGTCAAGAATGAAAGCCCCAACCCCACCACCAGCCCTCAAACCCCCACCCCCACCTACCCCACCCAAAAAGATGGATTTTGGATCTTAGTTTAGAAAGGCACTTCGATAGCAATTTAATTCCATGCTTAAAGTATACACACACAAATGTATATAGTGAATATGTGGTCGTTTTACTGAGACAGAACTAGAACATTTCGGGATGGGGGATGTATGTATAAAAAAATTGAGAGGGGGAGGGGGGCGGGGCGGTTTTGGCATCTTTAAGTGTGCTAGCAACAATTTGTAACGAAAAAGACAAGGGTTGACATATAAATGTAAATAAAACACAAATATTCCTGACTGATCGACGAAGTAAAACATCAATATGTTTGTTTATTTGTTTGTTTGGGGTTTAACGTCCTCGTGACTGCCAGGGTCATATAAGGACGGAATCAATATGTTAAATCGATGATGGACTTCTTGACAATTTTTCATTGTTTCATCAATTTTTTTAATTATAATGCGTATAACGATTTGCCCCAACTCTCGTAAAAGGACTGGGATGGAGGCGAAGCTAAGTTATGGTAAAACGGTTTGTTTTTCACTACTTTTAATTCCAAGTTGTTTATAACAATTGCGTCTTTTGACCAGAGACGTATGTACTACTATGGCTATATATTTCTCTGTTTTGACTTATCAATATTACACATCGGATTACAAATAAATTGTTTCTGATATCATAGACTTATGAAACCATATAGTATATATCTCTGTTGTTTCGTAGGATAAATGTCATTAACCTCCTTTGTATCTTATACATTCTTGACCATTGGCAACGGATTGTTAGTTGGAAACCCAGCGTCATCCGTTGACAGTTCGACGGTTTTGGGTACCGTAGGGCTGCTGTGACGTCATAACGACAGGGCTTCGATGTTGGGGTGTTTACAAAGGCGATACCTGCCCGTTTTGCACACCTGTGATCGATCTGACGCTTCCTCACCTGTTCGATCACCTGGGCGGCGCCTTTGATTCGTATATCGGCATTTGTAAACATAAAGTCGTTTGCCTTACCAGGTTTGATAACAGAGATATCACAATTATTTAAATATGCATACTTTTTATTGCCCTTAAGTACGACATATCTAAATACAGCCGTTTGTCACCTGGAGTTGTACGCGTGGCTAGATACTTAAACCTACATTTGATTTTTATAAGTGTTCTACCTCTCTTTATTAAATACAGACACATTCACGCGTTCCCGCTGTTGATATCGCAATAAAATATAATGCGTGTGTTTATTTTATCGTGTTTAATGATGCTGATGGTTTATTATAAAGAGACAGGGTGTAATGTGACATCAACTGTGACACTTTAACAGATATATAAACAACTTCTGCAGGTTGAGTTGAAACTAAAAATAGAAAACAAGCTACACGGGTGTTGTGTTCTTTTCTTGTGTAAATATGCATTTATGGAAACATCCAACAAAACAATAGAAATTACTTAAATTTGTTAATCCATTACTTAAATTATGATTAAATATGTATACGTGTAGATGTTTTTTTAAAAAAATAAATTAGTTAAAATAAAAGATATTTTTAAGGACATTCATCTTTTTTTTGTGTATAGAAATCTGTCTTCAAAAACATGTTTTAATTGCATGTAATGAAATATTCTATTGTTCAGTTATAGTAAGATGGTGATTTGATGACAATATCAACAACAACGACAACAATAAATATTTGTTTTAATTTAGCTTTAAACCCATCTTCTTCAGCTCTTAAATATGATATTAGTTTCCAATAATAATAACAACCGAATTTTGTCAATGCAAATATTATTGGGGTTTGTTTAATATATCTGTGTTCCACGGACTTAGATAGCATCTAATTCCGTGCTGTGTACACACAAAATTATAATATCATTAAAATTTAATTTTCTTTATATGAGCTTAAATATTTTATTTGAAACAGGTTGAAAGAAAACCGGTCTGAATATTGATTGAAATTACTCTCTATTTTTCTTTCAATGCAGTAAGCAAAACCCGTCCTATTATGAAATAAAGGAGTTGGAACACTCCTTTGTTTATTTTACACCGTTTGATTATAATGCAAACAAACCCGGTATCACTTTGTTTAAATAATAATGTTTCGATATTTATTCAATAATAGTTTCACTCAAGAACATGTTGACAATAGGTTTTGGTCCTTGAAACATGTCGTTATCAGACGTTTTCACAGCCACGGCCTTGATCTTGACGATGACGTAACAGAGTCCAAGTTGTCGTGGTCAAGTCCATTTGACCAGTCTCTGTTTACTCTATTCATACTTAATTAGTAAGGGTCATCATATATTCTTGACCGGAACTCGTCAAACTCACCCGACTGGTCAGATAAGTGAGGAGATCAGGATTTCAAAGGACTATGTAATTGCTGCAAAAGCTATCTCCAGGTGATAATTGTTTATTTGGAGGTGTTATACGGTTGGAGAAAAGATAATAGCGGCGGGGATAATAACGGGTGTACGTTACAATTCAATAAGGTGACATACTAATCCAGTACAAATCTGGACAACAATAGGTGGTCAGTTCCGGCCTTATCTCTAAAGTCCGAAACAATAGGGTCAGTGGTCATTCCAAGTGATGACCAATCTTCAGGTCGTTCGAGGTCGGCTCGGTTTTGTTTAGGACAAGTATTGTTCTATTATAAGGTCGTCCAGGTCGGGTCACGTAAACCCTATGTTTACATATTGTCATAAATATGTGTATAAACATACAAACAAGAAAACACATCAGTAATATATGAATTAAATAAATGAAAAAGAATTATGTAATAAGGTAGAAGTAGTGAAATTGTGCTTATTTCAAAGTTATGTTTTTTTTTTTTTATTATATTGAGCTATCCTCTCCTCCCCCAAACCCCTTTTAACATTCTTCGCTGCAGTTCAGTTTGATTCTCTTAAAATGGACCAGGTATAACATTAGTTTACGAAATAAAACGGAATCGCGACATTTACGCTTTCAACTTTTTCCAGTTTGCACCCCTTAGAACTACTAAATTCTACTAATCAGACGCTATTTGTTGCTTGGTGTATTACGATATTTGAAAGATGTTTAAATTGAACGATTTCGTACAGAGCGTTTTTCCGCCATCGCTATATGTCTAAGAATTTATAAAAGATCTTTTGATTTATACATGCAAGTACTTATATCAGTTCCTTATAATAAATAACTTTCATTACCAATATATCTTTGTTTCTCGATATATATTTATCAATTATGGATTTTTGTCGAGGTCAATGCTTTGTTATATGAGCCTGATAGAGTGATATCAACCGAGGACGCAGTTAACATTACGTATCATGTCACTAGATACAGTAACTTGATGAATGTTCAAATAAAGAATATTAAATAAATTGTAAATATGACTTAAACTTTATCAGTGAATTCAACAACACTTTAAACAAAATTTTAAACAGTTTCTTCAATAAGTATATAGTCTAACTAGAAAAATATATCAGGAAAAAAAATCCAACAAAAATGCAACAAATAAATGTATGTATTACTAAACTTAGTTGATCTCATTTTTTAATGTTTTCCCCTTTCCGGGTTCCGTAGAAAAATCAATGGCAGTTATACGCTTTCATAAGGTTTCCTTGCTGTTATTTTCTTGTTCAATAATCGATTTTCACGATGTAAACACAACGACGCCAGGGTATTTCTATGCTTGAGTGCCGTTACATTTTTGATTGACGATTAATTCCAATCTTCTAAGTAGAAAAATAGAAAAAATAGAAATAGAAAAATCTTCTAAGTAGAAAAATATTTTTATTAATAATTTCTTGCCTGTAAATTTTTGAAACTAAATTAAAAAACTAAATTAAAAAACAACAACATACTTTGAAGACTTTCTTCTTTTTAGCTTTTCATTTAGAGATGTTTCTTAAATACGATATAGATTGATTTAATTTAGGTTGTGTTTATTAAAGCCATATAAAGACGAACGTTGCTTTGAACTTGATATTTAAATAATTACAACCTAGATTGTATCAAAAATATAAACGTTTCTATAAAAATAACCTTTCTTAAGTGGATAAAGAATTATTGAGTAAAATTGAAGCACTTAATTTTCAGACAATTTTGTCTCAAAGAGTTTTTTTTTAAAACTTAATTTTTATATACACTTTGACCTTTATGCTATAAGTGTTCAAAGATTAAATATGTATGCATTTTATTTGATTATAGAGACCATTCAGTCTACATAATGCGTTTAGTATTGAATTGTAACCACAAAAACTGATTTTGACAAGATTTATGGCCATATCTCCGATACCGTTACGACCGTATATATATAATTAATGACCGTCGATGCATCGGTGCATGTTCGTCTGCGCGAAATCGTCTAAACATTTGTTTGTTGTCAGGTTTCCCGGAAAATTGGGCTGGGAAGGAGCGAACCGATCATGAAAATGTCCAGACCTAGTCATAGATGACATATTAGACTATTTAATAGCCTGGTTTGTTAAAAAATCAACAAAGACCCTCAGGGGTTAACACGTGAAATTGACCAGCGCGAGGATGTCATGGTTACGAATGACATGACAACACGACAGCTAGACAATACCGGCTCCATTTTTATTGCAGAGATGACAAATATGCAAGCAACATTATCGCACACCAAATCTAATTCTTGGTCCTGCAGTGGTCAATTTCGGACCTGAAGACGTAAGATACAAATAGCCAGAGGCCGGACATTAATCAGTGTGAGACGGCTGCAGCCTTTACGCGATTACCTGCTACACCTGGGTAAAATCACTGGGAATCATTCGGATCAATCAGGATCGAAGATAGATTTTAACAAAGGGTTATCCATGAAAGGGGCCGACAGTACTGGAGTACAAAGGGACAAGATAAAGGGGGCAGATATATGCACTTACTTATAAATTCATACTGGGCTAATGGAGCTATCGGATTTTATCAGCAATCAAAGGAAAACGGGACAAGAAACACACGCCATCATTAGCCAAACATTAAAATATTTGAAAAGAACCGCATGTTAAAATTGCGTAATTGAAATGACATTTATTATGGTTTACTTGATGTTAAAATAAACGCAGGTAGATTTTGGTTTGTAATATACCATAGCTAAACTTGGAGATTTTAAGTGTACCCTGAACGAAAGTACAAATGCATAACTTAGATAAAGGGAGTTGAGAGCTACTAATTTCGAAAGTAATGCTTGAACATATTGAATTTAATGTAAAAAAACGTCTAAAGACGGATATCTATATATTACACCCTGTGATAGATATAACGTGTTATGTCCTCGGCTTAAGATAAACAGTACCATCAAGTTCAAACCTTTAGTTGTTATCTTCATTATTACGACACAGAACTACATTCTTTCTTCCCATGTCCATCATATAAATAACATAGATTGCGATGCTTTTTTTACAGAGTACACCTTTTTGCAACTGATCGAGTATTTGAAAAGTAATAAAATAAATAGATAAATTATGAAACGAAAATAAATAAGGCCGAACTGTGAAAGGGAAGTTGATCAAATAAAGTAATCTGATTTATTGTACATCTTTTACATTTCAGGGAGTTTTCGCGATTATTATTCTATTATGGCCCTTTCCCGAGGGAACTGTTCTCTTTATAGTGTTGTCTGGGGAGGTATAGTGCCGGAGCCGTTAGGCGAGGGCACTATACCTCTCCAGACAACACTATAAGAGAACTGTTCCCGAGGCTTCGCCTTGGGAAATAGTCCTGGCCTCGGGGGATCATAAACTTGCTATATCCCGAAATACCCATACTTCAACTGTTTTATTATACCG
>JAUMHH010157121.1:0-18225 GCA_032359455.1 Chlamys rubida | reverse complement strand
GTAGTATACAGTCTCATATACTGCAATTTGGTTTACTAACGACATATAGGCAAATGCAACACAGAATGTAAATATATTTATATTGAACTTATCCTTTAATTATTAAAAAGATAGATTGTATATAGAGAGTCTAGCTGCTTATCATGAAATCATGATATAAGGCTTAAAATCGAATATCTTCAATAACAAAAACAATAACAGAGTTCACAACTATTGTGCAGATACAACTGTCATCACGTCTGTAATGGTTTGTCCACATGCTATTCGAATTCTTCACGTTGTTACCACGTCAAAACACAGTCATTGTCCCAGCAACTATTAACATAATCTTATTGTATTTTACCTACAGTTATATATATGTTATTGTTATTGCGTAAAAGGATCGTATATTGTATTGTTTGCCGATGAAATACGCACCTGGAAATCAATCGCAAACACTGCTTTTAAAATATTCAATTCGTATCGTATATATTCATAAGCATGTGTTAGCATGGTTTCTAACACTTTTAAATACTTATTTGTGTGTATAGGTGGCAAAATATTATATATTTGTTTTAGAAATTATGCATCAGAAATAATGCAATCATATATCATGCTTGTTCGGGCAATAATCTTAAATGTCATTCTAAAGTATCGATGAATTAAGGCAAAGGCTTTTCAGCTTTGTCCTATTAACGAAATAACATAATATATTTGCAAAAAGTGTAAACGTTTAACCCCCGTCACACTTATTCAGAATCAACAGGAATTTGGCAGAACCAGCCGGAAAGAAAAAAAAATCGTGCCATATTCGGGAAGGAAAGTCAAATTTGCTCTTGAATGCAGCTCGAGTGCAGTTGGAACATAGTAGGAATATTTAGAATGCTATTAGAATCCAGTCAAATTATTTAGAATGTAATTCAACTGCCGTACGAATACGGTTGGATTATTGCCCGAAGACTATTTAGGATGTTGTCAGAATGCCGTTAGACTATTTAGAATGTTGTCAGAATGCCGTTAGACTATTTAGAATGTTGTCAGAATGCCGTTAGAATACACTTCGAATGCTGTTCGATATTTCTCCTTTCACAAACGTCTGTTTCCTTTGTCAAGCATAGAGTGTAAATAACCGGTGTCTCGAATATAACATGTTAAACCACTTCACCAATAAGGGGCGGAATGGGTAAACATAATACCCGTCCCTCTGACTACTGTTACCATTAGAGTTCTACTTGGCGAAATGTCTCTAAATTCAGCCGACTGACTTTACTGAGTCGGCACATTGTGGTTTAGTAAGTTGGTTTCAGCGGTTAAGAGTCGAGACACCGGTCATTTACACTCTTTGCTTGACAAAATAAACAGACGTTTGCGGAAGCTTGTAAAAAAAATTAATTTCCTGTTAATATTGAAAATAATACATATTATTTATATCGTCTTCCTTGCCTCTATGTAATTGACATTTTCAAAACTCTTCTGTCCTTGACGGTTACAATGATAGACACGTCATCAGTACACACTATTTCCCCGGGGGCAATAGTTCTCTTTCATAGTGGTGGAACTATTGCCCAAATGGAGTGAAATCGATAAATGGATGGGAATGGCCAAAGTCCTAGTCGTATAGGACAAAAAGGCATACCATCATATAATCTATCAAAATACAATAAAACCACGTTAAAATGCCTTATATTGCAAGATTAAAGTTAGCATTATGCATGAGTTAGGCGATAAATTGAAGGAAACGAATAAAAGAATCATAAGAAAAAGAGAACAAGGGAATATGAAATATAACGGCGGTAAGCGAGGTAGCAGATAGAACGAGGGGCATTATATCGAGGTGTGATACTGCCTTACATGTGTGTATATTGCATGATAGATTTTGGCATTATTATTAATGAGCTAGGCGATAAATTGATGGAAACGTATAAAATAGTCTTTAAAAAAAAAGTACATGAAATATAACGGCGGTAAGCGAGGTGGCAGATGTAACGAGGGGCATTATATCGAGGTTTTACGGTATGCAATTCTATATAGATGCAACATTTTATGTAACGAATCGCTGCACAGATCGTTAACTTATTTATTTATATATTGTTGTAATGTTCATCCGATCTGGACGGGACAAATATCGTTGTTACTGCTATATAAAATCAATTGTCGTCATTGATATTATGTCTCATAGCTATAGCATTTGTCATTGAATATTGACCCTGTGATGATATATGGAGGTAAATATTTCCCTGTACTGTCGTGTGTCCGTACGAATTACAATATCGAGCCTGACCTGCTGCAAAGTTGTCAGAATACATCGATTCTTCATCGAATTACGTACTTTGGAGCAGGAAGCAGCACAATATATGTTATGCATCGTACATTTAATAAAACATGATATAAACGATATGATTTAATTTCCGAAATCTATCATTTTTCAATTTTTTTCAATTTTCATTATCTTTAAACTATTGTAAAATGTCTTTAATAAGATTCATCAGTTTGGAAATATGTAATATCAAAGTTTTACTTTATACACAAACAGTGTTCGTATGTACGTATTTAAAGTGTCACCACGTTTCAAGACCGACTGGTCCCATTGTCAAGCTATAGCTATGACTGAGTGAGCGATTTGCATTTTTTACCTGTACAGGTAAATTCATACAGGGCTTGTATTTCAACGTCCCTATACGGAAAACGCACGCACCAACAACACAAAATCAATGACAAAACAGAAATACAAAAATAAATTCAAAATAGAAATATATATTGTTTTTATTACATTTAAAAATGAAATTAGACATAGTCACATGACGAAAATATAAATATAATTTGATATATATATAATAAATAGATGATTATTTTACAAGCGTCAAATCGTTTCACCAACAAGAAGCCCCATGGGCCTGTATCGCTAACCTGCTTTTCGTCTCACATGTATGACCTTCAAAGAGGTTCCATATCATATTTTTTTAATACGTTAAATAATTACGAATATATGTTGGAATATTTTATTACTGTAAACCTTATGAACCTTCATTGAAAGTCTCAATAATGTGACCATTTTAGTTGATCTAGGTCATTTACTCAGATACAAGATACAAGAAACTGTATTTAACGTCGCATACAGGTAAACAAGGAACATTAGCTCTTGAGAGCTATTTTTGCGACAAACATATGTAAAATAACAATAACATATTATATTACAAGTAAAAGGATATAGTCACATATATTAATATAAAAAACCAGTAATAATCATCACGGAAAAAGAAAGTATCCATATCCCAGTGATTGGTAGTCTCCTACCTACAAAGGCCCCCGGGATATGACCCTTTTGGAACAATAAATATATAAAAATAGTGTTGATATATGAAAAGCATTAAATGTGATCACAGGTAAGTAGTATTCAGAATAAGTAACTTTTTAAAAGAAATAGTTAATAGTGAATGAATACTTGTATATCACACCAGAATTACTAAGGACTTAGGATTAAAACACTATGAAGTGGAATATGCATACAATGGTAATATAATATAACAAAGAATAAAAATTGACAGAACATACACTATTATAGCGTGAATTAAAAATAATACAGAAATCAATTATAACAAAATTTATCAAGTTTTGTAAAAAATTATATTTTAGAATATATGGAATTAAAATACAAATAAGATGCTGTAAAAATATAGAATAGAATTAAAACATATTAGAAATGAAATAAGACAATAAAAGTGTCACACAATCCAAAATGTCAGCCGGCAAAGGTAACCAGGGCACAGTATGAAGTATCACTCTTTGCAAATATTTGCAAAGGAAACATTGTAGTACTCTATTAAATGTACCTACTAGCTAGATATCATGACCTTTGGCCTAAATAAGAAGATTTTTAGAGATGTTTACACATTTTGATGCCCATATTAATATTTGACCCAGGCCAACATTCAAAGTTAACCTTTGACCTAAACACGATATATAAGAAACAAAATGCACCACTGATCTCCATACCTAAATATCATGGCTCTAGACAACTTTTTGAAATGGTGTCTGATTTTGTTGGACATATTGGACTCCGTTGACATTGAAAGCAGATTTATTCAACGAAACTTTATAACATTACATCCAAGGGACCAACTTGCAAACTATAAAGACCCTGGGTCTTGCAGGTCTCAAGAAGAAACAATTCAAATAAAAAAGCTGATGGACGACGCTCCATACCATAAAATCAAAGGCATTTCGTGCCATGTGAGCTAACATATTGACCTGCGGTCTCTCACTGTGCGACAGTAAGAGGCGCCTAATGTGGGATATCCTGCTCTCCTCTGTGCCATCTTTTTCGGGACAGAGAGTCTAAAACTGTATATGTTGCCCCTATCGCAAGAATTCTTTTCCTGTCGTTTCTTCCTGGTAAACTCCGTGCTGACAGTGGTATCTCACTGTGCACCTCCGGTAAAGCTCGTTTTCAGAATAATATGAACGGTGGTGAGTCTTCCTACCAAGTCGAGGGATACACAACTCTAAAACAATCGAACGAACACCTAGCTCTAAATAGCTAGCATTAAGTTTAATACACTCAGTACCGTGACCTTCAAATAGACAATGTTCCTATACTATCGGAAGAAATGTTTTCAAAACACGAAGACTTCGGTCAAGGGAAAAGTCTGCGATCGTCAGGACGTCTCTTTCTACCAGGAACTGCGAATCAACAAGACGTCTTTTGTATTTGAAGAAATTTGTACGAAACATTGAAACGTCCCTTTGCTACATGAATAACTATATACCAATCAAAATATTTGGGGAAAGGTCTGTAATCGATTGGGAGAGAGGTATAAGTGTGTGCGATTCCTCAAGACATCTTTTTGTTATGAGGTGAACCTTTGCTCCGGGGGAAATGCCCCCGAAAGTACCTCTGCTATTGGGAGAAACTTCAACGAATCGTCATGGCGTCCTCTTGCTATCAAGTGAATTAAGACGTCCATTTGCTATCCAGCAAAGGTTTATGAGTATCAATATATTGGGAGAAAGATCTCCGATCAGCAAAACGTCCATTTTCTGTCGGGGAAAATTTAACAAATAAATATTTACTAGGCCTATATGATGTATAACATGCAATATAATATAGCAAATATATGTATGTCTCTGAAACCCAACGAGTCGAAAGACTCAAGGTAATAAAGAAGTTGAACTGTTAGCGGAAAGTTAACTTGGCCACCACCTACGCCTGGCATGCATACATGAGTTGTTCATTTTCTGTACTTCGTTGAGCGAATATGTACCAAAAGGGTTTTGTATTGGAGCATGTTCAAATTAGTTGGATGTGAAATGAATACATCAATGATACGTGGCTAGAGTTAGTTTACATGTCAGAGAACCATACCACCAACATTGTACGGTACGTATCCCTCATCTACCGATGGCGTTTGACAAGAAACAAGTTTCATGTCATGTTTCAAATTTATGGAAAAGCACGCGTATTGGCTACGCGGCCAGAACTCAACAGTGCACAAACGAATCGTCATCTCTATCGGCCGATCAGCGGTGAACAACTTCAAAAGAAGTATCGAGTTTCCTATTTTATTCTTTCAGTATAGATATGAACATATGTCATAACTTCTCATAACCTCAGAGTAGGGGACTGCTCACCTGCGTTAGAGCCGTCAACGGCGGGAGTTTGACATCAGAATGACATTTGCAAGGTCTGCCGTTTTATGGAGCGCGAATACTGCTGTTTCGGGCGATTATATCTTACGAAATCGTGCGGCGGATCCCAGAACTGGTATACTTTGATTTTTAATACCAGCCAATCCATCAGAGCCTTGACGAGAATGACAGTCAGGTATTTTAGCATGAATCATCATACAGAGATAAGCAAAGCTTTTCGAACTCCCAAAAAAAACGGTAAATGATTAAAGTCCGAGTCTTAGCATAAAATGATAAAAAGTAAGTTTTTTGACATAATTTATTTGGTAATGCACGGTCCTGCCAAGCACGTGACACACATGTCGTGATTTAACAATGAGCTTGATAACCTATCCACACCTTCGACTTCCAATGGCGAACATCTCGCTCAGCGAAAAGTGTTTCCTATAAGATAACATTACGACTGCTTTGAAGCTGGGCGCATAAACAAAATTTGTTGCCCGCGAAGATACCAAGTGAAGTGTCTAGAAAACCGATAAAACTAGAAGCATTACAAAACTCTGACAGTTAAGATAAAACAAGACAACATTTCGGCTTTGATCAGCGTGGTTAGAAGACGTTTAGTTCCCCAAGTTTTGTCATCGGATCAACGCTGGTTATTGCCAGAAATGAAATTTCGCGTCCCTCCGTCGCAGCTGTGCCTTAGGATAAAAAAAAGAGTAAAGTTCAGCAAAGTTTGTTTTTTCTCTCGGAGCTAAACGCCCATGGGGAAAAAATGTAGACAAATCTGAAGACATACCAGAGCGTTCTGACCTCCAAAAACCCTTATCAAAATGTGTTTTTCACGCAGATAAAACGAATAGTTATTTATTTTCTCCATCGTTTTTAATTAATATGACTGTACGTAGGTACCCGTAGGTTGTGTGTTTTCAGGTTTAAATCGTATTTGGTGTGACGAAAGACGAGTTACACGTGCAAATCATTTCTTAAACTAAGGTTCTGACGACGCCTAAACGCATACGGAAATTGCATGTATTAATTTTCGGAATAATTCTCGCTCATGGAAACGTATGTCAGAATAGTGTGTACTCCCCCCCCGTTGTTGTTTATTTTATGCTGTATTGAGAATATGGCGATCGTTTTTAACACCAGTTGTCTACGTATCCTGTAAGTTGACACGAGTGTAAGCTTCGGTGCTTTTATATGTAAATTCAACTGATATGTAAACAAAAACACACTCATGGTTTTACGTCATAACTTAGGTTTAAATTAAAGGACATTTTCTTAAATGGTTTTAAATTTGGGAGACCGACTTTAGCGTCGTACGCCAGTTGGTTTCTTGTCGTTGGAGAAATTTCCACTGGTCATCATCACAACGAATAAATACTTCCGTTTGCCTGATATATAAGTGAAATTGGCCTCGCATGATATTCTTTCATTTACACACTAGTTATTAATCAACTTGTTCAGTAGCCTATTTAAGTACTCTTTGGGCATGTTTAAACTGGCCATAAAAACGATCTAAGCAAATATAATCTAGACTCCAGACATTACATATTGCAATTTTCTTCTTTGCACAATCTTCTTTAAAATCATATTTCTGATTTTCCTTCAGTCAAAGTTTTATTTTCAAAGAAACAAAGCACTTAGTTAATAGTTATAGTCAGTATATTTACGGCGTATCGGTGAAGTCCATACATATCCGTGTTATCCCTAAACCACATATTCATCCGCTTTAAATGAAACGATATTTTACACCATTACAATACATTTCGTGTTACAATACTATCTATTTCACAGTCGGTTGAAGCGGTGTATACGAGACGGATTACAAACCAAGCTTGCAGTTTATGCAAATCATCTTAGCAGACAGTGAAGACGAGCGTGACCTGAACAAGTCTCCGATCAAACCCTTATCTTGGTACAAGTAACATATTGTATAAGTAATAATCACAACCACAGGCAATACAATTTCTATTTTAAGAAATAGTCCCCATCCGGAAACAGTTGCCGAAAGGCAGTTTTTTGTGATTTTTGTGTGCAGGCGTGTGGGTAATTCCTTATCGTATATCGCATTTAGTTTCATGATCAAATTGTGTCCAGTTGCGCGCGGACTGTAAACCAATTAGGGAAAGTCTTCTTTATCTTCATCAGGGTTTATATAGACTGTTTACGGATGTTGACAAGGTTTCGTTACGTCAAACACGAATATTTTTTTTTTAATTTAATTGATGGATAGTAAAAAAATAAACACCACAAGTTCCCGAGTTTTGGTTTCAAATGTCAACGTCCGCTAAACCCCCATATTAGTGGAGTCCACATGTTGACAACATTGTAAAGTTTGTAAACACATTGACCCCGTCACACACATGTCAATTGTTACCATAAAATTGATCTTAAATTATTTATATATGTTTTATGTTTGCTGTATTTAAAATAATAATATTCGTTGTCTATAGTTTTTGTGCCTTTATATCTTTTTCAGCTTCTTTGTTCCCGTAGTTTGGACAAATTACACGGCGTTTAACAGTTAACCACATGTCATGCACATTTCGCCATTAACATTATTTTTATATATTTTATTTTTCTTAAATATGTATCATACCGGATATACACTAATCCTATACCTAACAGCTTGTATCCGTCAGACATCACACGACAATATAACTAGCGCTATTGATGGGTTTAATTATTTTTATCCTGTAGTAATAAATTTAACATTGCGATAGCAATATTGTTTGTTGTCAAATAGGAACGGAAACTTTTATAAAAATATATTTACTTTTTATTCAGTTAACCTTTCAAAGATTTGCGTAGGAGTAATATTGTAATGGTTAACCATTAGATTTTATGCTGATTATTTCATCGTCTTCGATTTTGCGGCAACTTAGTTTGCGGATATATGTAATTTTTATACTTGTTTTTTATAATTTATAATTGTGTATTCAGAAAATTCTTACATCGAGGGAACGTCCAACTAATATGTATGTTATATTTGATTACAGCAATATTGTTGTATTTTTTGAAAGATTAAAATATTATTAATGATAAAAATTAAACACCGTAAAACCATTATATAGTTTCTGTTTTAATAAACCTGACTTATTTGTAATGATCTCACTTCCACACGGTTTATTTCACAACCAGAAAACATTACTGAGCCGACAGGTATCACGTTCATGGTTGATCCGCCTATACATGTATGTATCATCACAAAACAGCCAATCACAGACCAACCGTTCTCTCCCTAAACACTAGATCGCATTTTAATTGTTATTAGCATATTTTGTCTTTAAGAATCTTACCACCGAAACAACGCAGGTATATATGTGATATATAGAAAGAGAGCGATACAAAGAAAGACAGTTTGTTGAAGGACGGAAACGTTCTGGCGACGTCAACGAGTACCATCCGTCAGTATGTCGTACCATCCGTCAGCATGTCGCCTGTGTAAGGCCAAGTGATCCAGTTCTGTGAGTCTCCACTAAAACGCCTTGTTTGTCCAACCAATATTTCCTGATAATTAAGAAATAAAGCGTATTAGTATCAAAGTGAAATTGTACCGATCTCCTGATGTGACGCCTTAACTCTCAATGTGCTCCTCACAGACAGACCGCCAGCCCTTACACAAAATGGTCATTCTGTGATGTCAACAAATACACTACTGATATAGCCATTTAACAAAATAAATTAAACTGTGATAATTAACTGTTATGAAACTCAAAGAAGTATAATGATTTGTATTAATATCTTTAAAATGTGTATACAAATTTGAGGATATGTAAACACCGGTGGAATGGTGGAAAAGGGGGTTAAAATAAATAACGGGGTCAGGCCCTTTAACATTAAATGTTTCCGACCAGGCAGAAATACTGAATTTAAAGAAATGTTCCCGAAGTTTTCCCGTTTACTCCAATAACGCTTTCCTATGGAAAACTGAATTGAAGTGACTTCCTGTAAGTGGGGCGAGTCCCAGTTTATTAGGGACCTAGTGATTCGTCGGCACGTAGCTAACTATTATCAAAATAATGCTATTCGTGTAGTATTTTTTAAACTGAAGAATAGTATTGATTATGTCATCACTAAAATTTATTGAAAATATGGTACGAGATATAATGATTTCACAATAGGATTTTCTAACTTGTGTTTGTCAAAATTGGATATGACTGGTTCCTGCCGGAATTACCCCGTATACTTTTTTCACTTCGATACGAGGTTATTTTATGATTTGGTTTGTTTTTGTTTTACGTACTATTAACAGCTATGGTCATTAAAGGACGCGCCAGGTTTTGGTGGCGGAGGAAAGCCGGAGTTCCTGGAGAAAAAACACTGATTTACGGCTAGTACCTGGCGACTGCCCCACGTATATCTCGAACCCGCGACCCAGTGGTAGAAGGCTAGTGGTAGCAGAATGTCAGACGTGTTATTTTATGACCAAAAACCTTATTTTGGTGAATTTTATTTTAATGAATGAATCAGTTAAGTTGATTCTTTGCATAAAATATGCTCGTACTCTTACTTTGTCCAGGGTTGTATAAACCTTTATACGAATAAAACATTACATATTTATTAAATCGAAGCTGGTTATGAAAATCACACCAGATAAAAGTCTATATTAATTCAATGTGCCACGATGATCACGATTCGCTTACAAATATGTTGCCGTAATATAGGGTGGGTGGGGTGGGCTCCCGTTTAGCCTGCGTGAAGTGTAATTGTCTACTGACATTTCAATATGTTATTATTTCTTGACACTGTGTCCGAGTTTTCAGGATTAAGAACCCAGGTACGTACGTACTTACGCCCGATGCTTATGTCACGTGTTATGTTACAGATGCCATTATTACATTTCATGTCAGAATTCATCTCATCACCAGGTACTTTAGCTGACCGACTTTAAAAGCGTCACATGGGCGATTAAATCTGGTAACTAAAGATAAAACACAAATAACCTTTTTTTTCATACGCAATAAACAAATAATCATTTACATGTTGTTATTCATCGCCGCATGAACGCTGATTTTCTCATGCTTTGTCCTGTTGCTTCAATTTTTCATTGTTTTACATTTTTTCTAAGTGATGAATAGTAGAAGTGTCATGTTTGATGGAATACTGTACAACGCACACATAGGTATTCATAGTTTACTCTCGATAACACAGTTTTAGAGCGTATCTTTCAAAGACTGATTATTGGAGTGACAAAAGGGGGAGAAAAGAAAATAGAAAGAACGTTATTATACTGTAAGTTATTAAATGGGCTTTAGGACTATTACAGATCGACTAGTTATGAAAAAGACACATTTAGGGATTGTCAAAGACAACATTCGACAAAGGCCAAATACTCCTGGAAGTCGTATCCGACAGACTCTAAGTCTAATAACGTTGTCACGAATCTCATCCTTAGCACACAACTCTATCTGTCCATTTTAAACGTCAGTACAAAAATAAGTCTTAGGAGAATAGTGAATTACATAATTTAATTTGAAATATGGATGAGGCTCAAATATACCAGAGTAGAATGTCCGAATACAACTGTTTCAACGGCGCCGTATACATTTACATACATGTACTTAATCCCTGGTTTCAAGAATATTATTTTCAAAACATTTGGAAACTGTATATGAATGTTACTCCAAAAAATATATTAAAATTAACATATTTTATGTGCAGGGTTTCAATAGGAACCTTTAGGGACAAGAATGACAAAGACATTGTAACCTTTAGGGACAAGAATGACAAAGACATTGTAATTTTGTACATTACGACAGTTCCAAAATCAACATTTACACGGGAGTGTCCTTCAGTTACAAAGCAGTCTCTGACAGACACCCGTGGTGTTAGGAGCGTCAGTTACATACACAGGTGTCCTTAAACGTTTCTTCTATAGTTGCTCTATACATTGTGTGTATTTGTACAGATATTTTATAGATGAAACCGGTCAATTCATAATCGTACTGTTTCAAATCCTGCAGTATGTAGATAAGCTTGAAGTTACTTCTATTTGGCGATGAACGCCTAGCACTGGATATGGATTGTGATATATTTAGACATGAGCAAACTTTTATTAGATCCAGATTTTGATAACAAACTTAATTTATAAAATGTTTATTTTGACTTCCTTCCTAATGAGTTGTTATTGACTGTTTATAAAACCACCTGCTACTGAATGTAATAGGAAATGACTTCATGACCTCTACCAGAGACTGTGGACCAAACTGGACAGTAACATATGTTTGTTACCATGCTTTTAATGGTAAACAGTTTACCTTTTTCTGTCGACATCATGTCGGCAAGAGTTTAGTTAATTGAAATAAAATCGTAAGCTAGTCAGATAGTCTTATTCTCAAAGTGCAAGGTCCATCACAATCAGTTTTGTCAGACAGTAGATAGACTTGACAGATCCTATGGTTTCCTTCCACATAAGAAACCATTCTCCTTCCATCCGGGTCAACACGAATAACTTATATGCAGATAAAATTTATTTCATGATTTTTGTAAAATACATTAATTTCATTTTTAAAACAATTAATTTTGAATAAAGATACATTTATCTGTGAACATATTTTATTTTGAATTTGTTTCCCATTAAAATATGATATTCAAGCTAAAATGAGTGGAATTTTGCTTCAATTGTTTTTCCTCAAGAAATATCTCCCAAACTTTAAAACAAGGAACAGGAAACTCATCTTGAAGGTAAAAGTGCCACCTAGTGGAGTGCAACTGTAAGCCAGTCTATCACTAGCTGATGCTATAGTTCAGTATTATTGTTAATATTTGGCTTACATAAAGAAAGGTACCAGGTAATTTAAGATTGGCTATCTGTGCCACTCCACAAGGTAATGATTTGTACATGTTTTAAATGAAGCCTGTTAGGGGGGAAATGGACAACTTCCTCTAGTACACTAGTAATTCTACAGCTGGATATAGATTTCTATTTATTTGTCATAGGATCTATTCATTTTGGTTGTAGAATAACTTTCAGTGTAAAAAATGAATGTAATCTGAAAATATAATTAATATGATAAAAGAATTTTATGACTTCATTTAAAATTAAAAATAAGTATCCATATATATTGAAAATGTTATTTAATTTAGGTTGAACTTCTCGTTTTGTTTTCATCCCAATTTGGTCCCTTTATTGACTTACCGTAGTTCAAACATGCCCTAACTTTCTGGAGCAAAATAGTGAGATTAGTGTTTTTTTTTAGAGAGATTCGGTCAAAAATAGTGAGATGTTTTCTCTGAATTAGTGAGAAATAATTGGACTGAAAATTTTGTGTCTCTTTGAAGTTCATAAAAAAGTTATAAAATATTTGAATGAAGCTGCCAGAACAAGGCCCAAATGTCTTAAAAACCAGCAGGTTTTACAATCAATAAGATTCCATAAAATAATCAGTTGTCACTGACTATTGTAACATTGATATTGAACTTGCCCATTTATTAGAGTAAGTACAAAAAATACGTTATTTTAATTTTCTGTTTTTTTTTTACCAAAACATCCTTTCACGGAGATTCGATCCCCAGACCTGTAGCTTGCAAAGCTAGTAGATTATCACCTGTGTTACCAGTAACGGTATTTGTTATATTGGTACTTTTCTGTAACTTTACTGGTAATTATTACAAACTCCCTAAAATTTACCAGGATACCTGTATACAATAGAAAAGTGGTGGAACTATTCACCTTTACAAAACCTGCTTAAACAAATTTAAAATCATACAAGAATTGAATAAAGGAACAATTGTGAAAAATAATTTTGGAAAGCAAGATTTGAGAGATCAGGATCCAGAAAGAAGTCTTTGTCCGTTAGGTGTAATGTTGTCTGATGGTTTACTTGTGGTGTTGTGTGTTAACACTGATGTAACGAGGAATATCTGTCACACATAACTAAACTGAGACTGCAGATAAAGGAGGGTGACAGTTCTAATGAACACGTTTCTTTTTTAACAATATAGAAATAAAATAATAACATAACCATAGGATTGTGACACAAACAATTTTATTGACAACATATGTTACTATGACAACAGAACTAAGATTGCATTAAATTCAAACTTGAAAGACATTTGTTCATTAACAACTACACTAGATAACTTTGTGTACAGTGGAACCTTGGTAACCAAGGCTACAGTAACTTTGTGTACAGTGGAACCTTGGTAACCAAGGCTACAGTAACTTTGTGTACAGTGGAACCTTGGTAACTAAGGCTGCAGTAATTTTGTGTACAGTGGAACCTTGGTAACTAAGGTTGCAGTAACTTTGTGTACAGTGGAACCTTGGTAACCAAGGCTGCAGTAACTGTGTGTACATTGAAACATCATAAACCTTATACTCATAATATGTTCAGTTTCACTTTTGTAACCTAGGTTAAAACAGCCAGTAACTATGTTTATAGTGAAACCTTGGTAACCAAGGCAACAAACATCAGTACCTGTGTTTTGAATGTAACCACGATAACCAAAACTTTAATAGTCTGGACACTTTTAGGACATTTATAATGAACAAGTGTTCAGTAATAAAGTTGCTATTATGGTCATTTTGTTCTGGTATCTATTGTGGCTCTTGTGCTGATTGTAACATGCTGAAATAAAACAATTGTCAATATTTCACTGACCAGCTGAAGGTTTTAAAGCATCTATACAAACAGTATTGCACCCAACTTTTTGTTCCTGCATGCTTAACAGACAAACATGTTGATAACAGGTCTGGATATTTCTGTACCCAATGAAAGAGTTAAACATCTATCTATGAAAAATTAATGGAACATTCCAGTGACATGAACATGAAAAGAAGAACATTTGTATCAATATCACTGAATTAGACATAACGCAGCATCGATGTACATGGTTGTAATTATTTCATACCTGACTGTAGTTTTATCAATGTGAATCTATCAACTGTTACAGCACGGAATTCAATTTTAAATATTACTGTCCGTACATTGTTTAAAAATTGAAATATTGCAAACATGTTTACCCTCCATAGTTCCTGTGGTGAGGTGAACCGACTAGGTAGGCTTTGATAATAATACCAAAATACCTTGTGTGAAAAAGAATTCCTGTCATTTCGTGATATATTATTGACGATTTTCCTTTCAACAGAATACAGTTTTATGGGGGGAAAAAGAGATCCATATAAAGAATTTGGTGCGACATTATACACTTCTACTTCTAAATCATTTGCCTTTTTAAAAGGCTTTTTTTTATTGTTCTTTAGTATAGAATTCTCACCAGATATATTTTAATAACAATAATGATTTTTTTTTATCATGTTCATGATTGTTTAGATAGAAGAATTTGATACAGATCCATACATGTAGTTTAAAACCATTTTCAGTCGATAATGTACACGTAATTAATAATATTTCATTTTATCAAGAGGTCCCTTTTCTCCCGTTTCATTTTTCCTACAGTGGTATGTACTCTGTGTATCAGACCCCTCCACAAACCTCCATATCTACTGCCTTAGAGCCGTAAATAAATCAGATTACAAAACGAGCTCTAATTCTTAAATAACCATTTTTCATAAAAAAAAGACCATGGGAGTTCAGAAGGCATAACTGTTAAATATAGTTTGATAAAAAAGCATTTAAAATACTTGCGTACTTGAGTTTTATTGCTCGACTTTCTGTGGCTGGGGAAACCTAGCCCTCAACATTAGTGGGAAGGATAACTCCGTATTCACACGTTACTCAAACCTCCGTTCTGTGTGAATGAACATTTTCTGATAAATCTTCATAAAGGAAAAAAAATAAAAATATTTTAACTTGCCATAAATACTTGCACGTACGTGTTCTTTGCAAAATGTTATAGATTTAACTATAATATCTTAACCTACCACAGACTTAAAACCATCATTTTTCTCAGTTGGCTACCGGGTAATATTAGAAAACTTGTATGTTTCAATGGAAAAAAAAACCCACACAAACTTAAAAAAATAAATTAAGCATAGTAGAAGATGACCCATTCCTTGATTATTCATAATGAGCAACTTCCTGTTACATTGCTTTATTAGATATTTTATTTATTTATGGAATTTTGGCTCAAAATTCATATATAAATCAAATACTTCCTCAATACTTAGATAGTATGTCGCACTAAGTATTTATTTACAAATATTTTTTGCCATGAACAACATCTGTTGTACAGAGTAACCACAGTGATAAAAACAAAGTAACCCAACTTAAAACTAGATACCAGCTGTAACAGAGAGAAACCCAATGTCGTAACTTTACCTGCTCCTGAATGTGCATTTATCAAGCTGATGTCATCCTGGACTAACAGTCTGCTATCACATTGCTTTGTCTCATGTAACAGCCCAGTAGCCCCTGGTACCCCATTGCCCCTCCCCCCAGGACACACACGGGGGATGGAGGAGAGGGGAGAGGGGAGGACCGTCATTCCTCCTATGAGTACAAAAGGGGGTGGAGTGGTGAGCTGTAAGTGGTCCCTAAAGACAGAGATATTAACCCCTCCCTTTCATTCCATCCCTTCATGGATGGGAATCTCAGTAATTGTTTTACATTATTAACTCATTCACCCCTGAAGATGCATTTGAACTCTTCCAATTCAAGGGTTGGAATAGTTCATTATAAAATTTCAGGGGTGAATGAGTTAAGAGACTTGAACACTCTCCTGGTACCACCTGTTCTTCTCCTACTTTCTCCCTCTCACTTATCCTAATCTCCTTCCTTCCTTCCTTTCTTCATGATCCTTCTCCTTCCCTCATTTTATATCCATCCTTCATTCATCATTCTCTTTCCCTCATTTATCCAATCCTCCTATCAGTTACTTTCCTCCTCCTTTAATTACCATTTTCTTCTTCCTCCCTATATTATCCTCCCCCTCCCTCAGTTCACCCCTCCTCCCCTTCCTAACAAACAAACCCTATTTCCAGGAACTGTGGTATGATTTACATGACATTGTACACAAGTCACAGACCTACATCAGGTCAAATGTTGACACACAATGAAAACCTGAGATTCCACCTGAATCTGTAATATGATGATGAGAGGTGTATCATGTGATAGTCAATACTGTCTCCCTCACCACCCGGCAGTGTATTCCATCCCCCTATCACCAGATGTAGTCCGTTATACTGTATATATAAACCATTTCCTCACCAACAGGTGTCGGGCCTATAGGATATAGATTATCTGATCGCCATCAATACCTACAGCTGGTGTGTAAGACTTCGTTTTCAAACAGGATACATTTATTGTTACTGATTTCCGTGTTTGGTAATAAATAAAAAGACAAACAACTTTTCCTCTCAAATATGTTTCCTCATTACGATGTGGTTGCCATATGTTTGTATACTACAAGTGTTGACAGATAGGTAAGAAAAGGCTGTCAGCTGCTGAATATTGCTAAAACTAAAATTTTTGAAAAAATTAAAATATTTTTATATTACCTGCATATTTGATGTAACACAAGGAATTTGTTGGTAAACAACCACAACATAAACATTGTCACCATGACCACCTAAGGTCAAATCTGTGACCCCTACTGTGACAATGCAGTGTGTAGTATCTCTAACAAAGAACAGTTCAAATCTGTTCAGCCTTTTTCCAATATGGAGTTGCTTGACCATTTACTAAAGCAAAGAGAGTAATTTAGGAAAGAAATATATTAACTTTAATTTCTTATCCAAGAAAAACGACTAACGGCTCTGCTATGTGGATTCTATCACTGGACTAACGGCTCTGCTATGTGGATTCTCTGCTATGTGGATTCTCTGCTATGTGGATTCTATCACTGAACCTCTTGATCATAAATAAGTAGCCTGACCATGTTAGCAGTCTTTAGGTCTGAAATGTTAATACTTTACTGGAATATTACTGGGGATAAAAAATGTTTCAACTCCTTGAAAAGGCCTAACCTTTAATTGTCTTTCAATGAATACAGAGAAAATAACATAAATTTAACAAGACAATAACTTTATAAGGCCAGGATACAGCAGAAAAGTGTCGGAAATCTCTAATGTACGGTCAGATCTGGGAATGGCAACTATTTCCCAGAAAATTTGAGCTGTGAGTGGCAACCATTCCCTGGAACTTTTAAGCCTGAGTTTTTTGTTATAACATTCTGTACCTGTCCATTTCCCTGTAAATCTAGGACCATGATATAATAAAGTCACACTCTATGTTAGCTGGTTTATATTTCATTGTTAATGGATTACATTGATCTATATGTATGTAGACTTGCACAAGTTCAAAATGATCAATCACAGGTAGTGACAATCTTGATGATACTGATGTTAAGATACATGCTGCATGATCTAATGGGTCAGTACATTTTATTTGGAGTGGAATCTTCTCATTGCCCTCCTCTGCCCCCTTCTTGTGCTAATCTAACATCAATGGTGCATAGGCTAATCTTGGTACGAACCACTAGAATAGCGTCACAAGCCTGTTAGTGGGACAAAAATATAAAGTAGCCCACAAACCAACTTGTCCTGATCTGTTATGATGACAAACAGACAAGTCCTGACTGGTTACCATGACAAACAGATAAGTCCTGACTGGTTACCATGACAAACAGCTAAGTCCTATCTGGTTACCATGACAAACAGATAAGTCCTGACTGGTAACCATGACAAACAGACAAGTCCTGACTGGTTAC
>JAUMHH010157110.1:0-18226 GCA_032359455.1 Chlamys rubida | reverse complement strand
ACACAAACCAATGACGTAACAATCAATACCTGTTCACAAGAGAAGATAACTCTGCAATACGCAAAGACGGAATAGTGCATCAATCTGAAGTCCAGGGTGTGAATCGCGGTCTAGCCCCACTGACTTTTTTTTCATATTCTGTTTATTAAATCTCTATGATTCCTCATGAAAGCCCCATATGGTACGGTTTCCTTTTAAGAAATGATTTATCATGGCTATAGTGAGTCATGCCAGACAAAACAGTATCCAACACATAGTTACAGCTTTTGGGAGTGGTACAGGAATCCTTAAAAGTACTTGATATCAAGAATATCTAAATTACCTCCCCCACTTCAAGTTTTAGAAAATAATACCAATATATTCTAATCTTTTCTAAGTCATGTTAATACTTGGTTTTCATATATATAAATTTCAATGTGTCAAACTACATGAATAACTGTACTCATCAAAGCATGACATTTTTTTTTTAATTTTAAAGAAACATTATAAAGATTCTTAGAATCCTTATTGTAACACAGGTCTAGAAAAAATACGAAAATATATTAAATCAGAAATTTGCATTACATCAATTTAAAGGCAAGATAATCATAAATACTGTTTTACCACGAAACAATTTTAAATCAACCTTTTCCGAGATGAGAATTACTGTTTTCTAGAAAATCATTCTCATTTTCAGTGACAATAAAAAAAAAATTAATTTTAATATCTAACCATAAAATTTTCAATGTTTTCATGAACATAATCAATAATACACCACAGGGATTAATTTACATGTATAACGGTTAAACACTGCAACATCAAATTACATATTTCTTCTAATTATGTGTGATATCCACTTAAAATCAAACCATATTGACTAAAATATATTCGTACTTGCCAACTCTCCTATTTAGGAAGGAGAGTCCCAATTTTGGACCCATAAATTTAGTATTTTCAACCAGTGAGTTTGCTAAACTGTTCCTATATTCTAAGATCAAATGATTTCATCTGAAAGAAAATGTCATTTTAAAGGGTTATTTTGTCTCTAGGGAGTATACTGTATATACACATTTTATTTATATTACAATTTTGAGCACGAAGAATCTCCCCCAAGGAAATTTTTAAAAAGTTGGCAAGTACATTGATGTATATATATATTACAGCCTCTTCTTTTTGAAGCAGGTAAACTTACAAAGCTCTCTTTCATAAATATTTATCAATAAGGTCAAATATTTGTGTGCCCTTTACAAACAGGTGGTTGAATATACAATGCTACAAATTTCTGACATTTTGTCATGAAAAAGAAGAATTTTACTTATCATTGTTTACGTTTATGTCTCACGACAATCAATAGCATTTAAAATCCACACACCCGACCCAGATAATTCCACGCACCCGACACTACTCAAAGCCCATTAATCCTACAAATCGACACCCTATAAATTCAGTATATGGCAGGCGAGACATTCTGTAAATATCTATTGGATGAAATATCTGGAAACAAAACAATGAATAGGTTATAAGAAACTTATTTTATACGGGCCTTTAGCAATCCTTTGCATGAACTTTTTCTTTCTGACAGAGTTTCAAAAGATCAGTAAATGTTTATATATCGTGTAGTCTACCTTCAATTAATACTGATTAGGGGGGTAAACATTTTTTAAATTCACACATCTTCCAACATAAAAACCAGTACAATGAAGTGTGACCAAATAATACAAAATGTAAAGGCATATTTCGATGTTTATCAATGCAAACATTAACCCTTTCACCCCTATGTAACTTGAGTAGACTCTACCATACATTGATATAGATTAGTCCATTATGGTCTACAGTGGTGAAAGGGTTAAACTTTCGAACACTGCAAGCAAGAGGAAAAAAGAAAGTTGAAAGGGACATTTATGAAAATCTTCTTCCTGGCCTGTATGACCTCTGACCTTTGGTCTGACATATTCTCCAGAGGTCTTACCTTTCTGGCATTGCTTGGGATAGCGGATGTAGGACACTGACTTGGTTACAAGAGACCACACTGTGATACGCAACTGTAAAATACAAAATCGTAAATATCAACACACATAAATAATAAACAGACATGGTTACTCGGTACAAAACAATAATAGACAACTGTTAAATACAACATCACCAACGTCATCACAGACTTAGTGATACACAACTGTAAAATACAAAATCATAAACGTCAAGTCGTCAACACACGATCATAATAAACAGACGTGGTTACTCGGTACAAAACAATAGTACACAAATGTAAAAATGCAAAATCATAGAAGTCATCTAACAGTCATAATTTATTACTTGGATCACAAAACAGATATACAAATGTAAACTATGCAGTCAGATGTCTTCACAGTCAGATCGTATTACTAGGGATCCTACAATGATATGCAACTGCAAAATACTAAGACATCAATATCATATGTTGTACTTTCACTCTAACGGACTGAGCTCCCTGGTCAACTAAAGTCTCCTGGCCCAACTTTGATACTGTGGCAGATGGAAGTTAAGGGGAGGTAACTGTATATAGGGAAGCCCACAGTGCAGTGGAACAGGAATACTAAAGGAAGGTAAAGGGGGGGTTACTGTATATAGGAAAATTCATTGTAGTGGGACAGGGATACTTAAGGAAGTAAAGGGGAGGTTACTGTATATAGGAAAATCCAGTGTAGTGGGACAGGACAGGGATACTAAGGAAGTTAAGGGGAGGTTACTGTTTATAGGGAAAACCACAGTACAGTGGGACAGGGATACTTAAGGGAGTTAAAGGGGGAGGTTACTGTATATAGGGAAAACCACAGTGCAGTGGAACAGGGATGGAAGTTAACTCATTCACCCCTGAGCTTTCATAATGAACTATTCCAACCTCTGCATTGGAAGAGTCTAAATGTGTCTTCAGGGGTGAATGAGTTAAGGGGAGGTTACTGTATATAGGGAAAACCTCAGTGCAGTGGGACAGGGATACTTAAGTTAAGGGGAGGTTACTGTATATAGGGAAAACCACAGTGCAGTGGGACAGGGATACTTAAGGAAGCTAAGGGGAGGTTACTGTATATAGGGGAAAACACAGTGCAGTGGGACGGGGAGGTTACTGTATATAGGGAAAAACACAGTGCAGTGGGACAGGGATACTTAAGGAAGCTAAGGGGAGGTTACTCTATATAGGGGAAAACACAGTGCAGTGGGACAGGGATACTTAAGGAAGTTAAGGGGAGGTTACTGTATATAGGGGAAAACACAGTGCAGTGGGACAGGGATATTTAAGATGGTTAAGGGGAGGTTACTGTATATAGGGAAAACCACAGTGCAGTGGGACAGGGATGCTTAAACTGATCTCATTTTACAATACAGGTAAAGAGTACAGTTAACAGAGGTCAGATACATGACTGATATGAAATCAACTCATATTTAATTTAGGTCGGGGTCAAAATGGGCAATAAAGTCTGACCACCATTATCTCAAACTATTAAAATCTTAATGTAAACAAGTTGATGCTGATCTAATACAGGATGTCAGGTTAATTTACTAAATAGCCAAACATCTACGCGTTACTTAAATACCCGAATATCTACAATAATGTATAACGCTTCACAAGTCTAAGTGGTGAAGTCTCACACACAATTATGGTTACAGAAAAATTTACTTCCATGATAGAAATAGCTTGGTGTCGGCGATCTAAATTGATTAAAGGGACATTATCCTGGGTTGAATTCAGGATCGTCGAGACTTGATTGCCTGCATGAGATGGTCTCGCTTATCATAAAGGACTTAAAGAATATCAATATGTCTGCACTGGTTCAATGTTAAATGTTGTTTGGTAAAAAAATATTTTTGTTTCAGAACAATAAATTTTCAGTACATAAACCAAGGCAATCTGTGTGCATTCAAATATCCAATGATTATCAAAACAGCATGTATTCATGTAAATACCCACATAAAAATCCTCATATTCATTTTATCATTTTAGCCAAAAATATAACACTGAAATGTAGTATACTGCGCAATAGTTGTACGTGTGTTTCGGTTGGGGTTTTTTTCACAAATTTTTCAACTTATTTTTTCAACTTTTCACCAAGGACGCTTTCGTACAATTTCTGAAACCTTCCAAGGGTGATTCTTCCCACTTAAAGAACCGGTTAGGGACTCTTGACCATGACTATGGTAGAATGTCAACAGAAGACCTTGTTCGTGTCAACAGTTACAGGAAGTTGCTCTTGATTCTGAACACTGTGTTTGATGTGTCTATCATAATTTAAAGTACATTCCCATTAACTTGTACAAAACCCTTTAAAACCATACGGATATCTAAAATCCATACAGGTAATGAAAACAGAATTGTTTGCTTGTAAAGGTCAAAAGGTTCCTATCATACTCCAAAATCACATAAATTTAAAAATCAAATACTCTTAAGTTTTCAAAATTACATATAAAGCCCTACGACACTTGTATATGATGATAGATATACCTACAGGGCATATTATTATCTTGGACAAGACATTTTCACTTTTGAGGTTCACAAAAAATAGTCCATTAACTTACTTAGTACTGTTAAGATCTTTAAATTCCGATGAAGGTATATTTTCACCCTGGTTGAATATAGAATATTCTCAAATTGTACATGACCGAGAATGTTATGCTTCTGAAGAAAGGTTTTGTAAAAACTTGAATTAAATTATTTGATATTTTCAATTTCATTTCATTTGAAAAGATATTTTCTCTACATTTCATTGGTAAATATATGTTAATGAAAATGATAGTGTATGTATGTATTTGATTTTGAATGATTGAAATACTATAACTCTAACTATATTTTCGACATGATGAATAGAATCTCACACTATTTAATAGTGTGAGATTCTATTCATCATGTTAAAACTATGAATCTAGCAAAAACCGTTTTTTCTTTGTTGTTTATCCAATAAAATCAATACTTAATAAAAACCCATCAAGACTTAACTGAAATTACATTGACAGAGAAGGTGTGAATTCAAGGCCATTGGTATCACATTGCTAACAGGAAATAAATGGATGGAATTTGTAAGTAGGTGCAACCACATCAAACCTAAACTACCGCGCAAGTGTAAAGTCCATTTTACGACCATCACTTAGTGTAAACCTTTCTCAGGTGACCTCCAGCATTTCATCTGTACCATACTTGTTTACAATGAAAATTAGACTTTTTATCTACGGAGTTAACAGTTAGCCTCTGTCAGAATTAAAACGATCATCACAGAAAAGGACTTAACTGTTTATTTATACAAGATTAAATGTGTGTAACAAACAAACACCAATCCGACCGGTCAAACAGAATGGTCAAAGAGTGGTCAAGCTGGTCATATTGTCCAGGTACAGGATCACAATAGACTCATTTATTTGTGTGAGATAAGGGTATGGACTGACCAGAGATACAGGCTAACACCTTATGTCAATAGACCGTGGCAATTTTATAAGGTGTGTTACATAACTCTGAACAGACAATACTATTGTAATAGAATACTCTCAGCACAGATAGCATCTCATGAAAAGATGTTTTCGTTATATCTTCTTGAATTGGCTAGAAACTGTGTGATTTCATTGAAAATAGGAAAAAGATAAAAATCCATGAAATTGTTTGATAAAAGTTATTCACCAGACTGACAAAGGTCACACGTGCCAAATGGTGTCAATTCTGAACACTTTGCAAATTTGTTGTAACATTTGTATGCCGAGATTAAGATGAAGATCTGAAGTTTCTGTATAGAATTAGGTTTATAACACTGTCTAAATGTCTATATAACAGATAATCATTAAGATTGGTCAGAAGATTTAAACCCACAGCCAGAAAAACCTGTCATCGACACATTCTCAACAGTCATTCAAATTCTTAACAACAACTGTGCGTGTGACATTACCTTTCTTGGAAAAGAAATTACAATATTTGAACAATGTGTTACTTTCTCAGAAAATATTTGTTATCAAACAGATCACATGCATATCTTAGTTTCTTATATATCACCTTATTAGTCTAATATCCAGGCCAACAAGAGTGATTAATATAGTTGAAATAACTTGCTTCATAATTGTTGTGAAATTAATGAAGTTTATATTTATTAGTCGAAAGACTTTTTCATGTGCATTTTCTCTAAAATATTAAACTGTCAATAAATCTGTAAATTTGCATTTATAACTTTAAAATATTAAGGTGTGCAATATAAATTGTACATCATTTTTTAATTTTCTATTTTCAAACTTCCCAGCATTCAATGAAAACCAGAATTTAGTATGTAATACATGCACAAAGTAAATTGAGAAAGCATACATGAGAAAAATCAAATTAAATAGTTCTACAGTTCAGCAACCCAAGGACCGAAGGAAAACATTAATTCAGAGGATTATCAGGGGTCACATTCAATACTATAATTTTACTTTACATTGAAACCATTGGGTTTTGCAGAACTATACTGGACATTAAGTCATTAACGACATACATTAAAGTCTGCAGTGGTCAGTATGTGTCGGCCATCGGGACTCCATCGGACATCACAAAGTCCTGCTGACCCTTCGTCTACTTTACAATTCCACTCAGGCTGTTCAAGTGACCAGACCTTAAAGTAGACAAGAAAAGCATTTCAGCTTAATCTAAGATGAATTCTTAAATGCAAAAGATCAACATTCAAATTTTAAAAGTCAACACAATCAATCTGTTAACAAGATTTCATAAATTAATAGAAGATATATGAAAATTATTAAATAACAAACATTTTCTTTGATATCAAAATATATTTGACCAATTCCAAAACTCAACGAAAATTAAAAACAAAAGAACAGTTTCATATATAAGATGCATCTAATGTTCCTTTCAAGCAGTTTAATTGATATCTATTTTTTTTTACATTTGTAGTTTCTTTACAACTTACATGTCCTATATCATTAATAAAATAAAGTTTTGATTTTTAATATAAATGAAACAATTCATAATATTGTTCAACACAAATTTCACAACATAAATTTTTTTTTTAACTTTGTCCTATAAAAAAATTATTAACACAGCCACATGACTTAGATAATCTGATTCCGTGGCACAGCTCACATCACATATACATTTTTAAAATCCCAATGTAATAATTATGAATGGAACAATAAAATTTGTGAGCACTAATCCTGATTAATATAAATATGCTTCATTTACTGTTTCATTCTTACACCTTATCTGGGAGAAACACTTAATTGGTACACAGGTATCTAGCATTTAATTCCAATTACACAATACAGGAATTAATTTTGGTACCTTGCATGAAGGGCAAAGCTAATCTCCTTATCTCTCCCTATATCCGTAATATCTCATCTTTTGTCAATTTGTTCTGTATTGAAATATCAGGTGAGTATTGTCACCTGTCAGCAGGTGACAGGTAAGTCACAGGTACCTTACCTGGGAATACAATAGGGGCCAGTATTGTCCCTAATCAGGTGTACAAGATGGTTGAGGGGTGTTAACCTACATCAAAGTAAGAACAGGTAGTCCTGCATAACAGGGGGTCATTAGTCTTGTTTACAACCTACCTAGGTAGTTTAACCCAGGTAAGACAAAATGATAGAGTGATTAGGACTACTACCTGAGCAGATTTACCTGTAATCAGGTGTGTGAGACTCAGGTGATCAAGAAAGGTAACACAAAATGAAAAGTTTGTAATCTGTTACAGATTAAATCTATGGTAGTATGATAATGATTGGCGGTGGGGGACAGGGAAAACAAGGTTACATCAAACACGGGCCAGGGGACAGGGGGTCCTACATCAGAGAGAGACAGAAATTGGTGGTCACACCTAATTACAGGATCAGTCTTATCAGTAGATCACAAGAACAAGTGAAATTACACGTGATTTATTTTCACAAAAAATAACAATTTTAATATATATATTTTTTTTTCGAACTCTTTAATTTCCACAAGGGCTTGTGCCTTGTGATTTTAGGAAAATATTCTACACCAAAGGCATATTTTGGGGGAAATGAAACGGTTTTTGATTTTAGGAAAATCTGCAGAAAATATATTCTTAAAAGTATTCACTGATATTGTCTAACTGATATAAAATCTTACTTGAAATGTGTTGCTAATAGTATAAAGCTATCATATGTTGGCTTTTGTTACATTAAAGATGTGTTATGTTGGGTATGGATATTACTTTTACAAATCAGAAATTACAAAACAATTTTACTTTTAGAATATTTAAAATTTACTTTCAATAATCGTACATACAAATGATTAAAAATATGCGAAATATATAAGATGGATCTCTCGTGAACGATTTGATGGCTTCAGTTTGTCCTAAGCCAGCTCAAAATTAGACTTTTTCCTTGCAAGATAATTCTTTAGAGGAAGCAAGTTTTCTGTTGACAGAACTTTAAGTTAAATCTAGGGTAAATTTTATAATATGAAATAGCTGTACAGTGTTATCATCTCTATGGTGAAGGCTATAAGTAGCATACCAACACAATAAATTTGTCACTAGGCAACTTAATCTTCTCTGTAGATTATCTGTGTATAGTTAGGAGGTCAAACAGTAATCATTTCACTGCAAATTTAACAGTATAAACTCAGATAAAGTTGTTTTGTGAGTGTTGAGGTTATATGTGGTGTGGGAATAGGGAAATCAAAAATTCTGCTGATTTTCAATATCATGATAGTAAGACTTCCTTCTTTATAAAATATATTTATTCTATCATTTTATTTCTCCTATACTTTCATCTCGTAACATAATATCTCATTCTATAATTTTTTTTTATATATAGGCAGTACATAGGAAAATCAAATACGCTAAAAGGGTGGAGGCAAGGCAAAAATTCAGACCCAAAATGACCAATACAATTTCTGGTAAAAGTTCCCATAGAAAACTTAGTTTTCATACACAGAGGACACATTCTACATGCAGTATAGCAGTCTATACTATTCAACTTAGCTATACAGGGCACCATTAAATGGCTGAATTAAAATAGTGTTGACATAACTATTTTTGGATTTTGAAACCTACCTGCACAATTCCTCTCTTGTACAACCCACACAGGATGAACTGGGAATCTGCTGACCACTACAAATAAGGGCAAAAATGTTTTCATCAGCAACAGCTCAGGTCAAAAATAAAATACTATAGCTAATACTCCTATATGATTAGAAGTATGGGCTGCAAATTGTCAATATCCACTGAAAATCTAATTATCGAACATCAGGAAGAAAGCAGTAAAATTGTCATTTCTGATCAAACTTTGTGAGCATTCCTATCCAAGAACATGCAATATCGCACTTATCTCTGCATTGTACAAACCTTTAATTCATAAAATATTTTTTCTTCCATTAAAATTATTTTTTATATTTGTCAATCAGGTTTACACTTTTGTGACGTTTGATCACTTTTCAGATCAAGAAACAAAGACATTTTATGTTATGACTTTACATATCCAGTGACTCAAATCTATACTAATTTTCAAAATGTCAACACCTATTACCTCTATAACTTGTATAGTGTCCAAACAGCTGAAGAGATTCTGTATCTGAAACGTCTCCACATCCCGCACGATCAACCGAAACTCTGTCACAGACGCCTGAAACATCCAACACATAAACCTATTAGACTCCACCAAAGAAGTAATAGCAAAAGCGTAATCAATATAATTTGCCAAATTTCGAAAACAACTCATCGCATTGTCAATATACAAACTGTTTATCATAAACAATAACATTAGCAGAACATTTAACAATAATCTTCTATATACTGTAGCACTAGGAGGGCACTAGAACTTCAGTCAGCTTTTCGTAGAAACTTCTTATATTTCAAACTCTATCTTTGGACGATATCAAGATAGGACAATAGAAATATACACTTTAAAAAAATATTCCCAGTACAATTTTGACAAGGTGTCTTGTTTATCAACAGTTTTGACAATTTAAATCTCTTTTTCCAAAATCTATTGCAATATGTATGGTAATTTGGATTACTTTACTACATAACATGAGATTTGTTTTGAGACAATGTTTTGAAATTTCCGGTTTTCTTTATACTTAATTCATTTGATTTTCATATTATAAATTTAAATAGAATTTTTCAGAAAAAATGAACATACACTCAACTAATTTACTTTAAAATCAGATTAAAATCTATATTTTGATCCTTTTAGTTTATTTAATAAACATGTAGAAGAAGCAACAAGTCTAAACAGATGAATAAAATAACATAATACATGTAGATTAAATTTTGTCAACATTCTCTTGTTCAATAAAAATCATAAACCTTGATATTTTGCTAAAAGACATTCTAACTTATTTTTTAATTATCTTCAAATTAAACTTTAAAATGAAACTTTAGGCAGCAAAATTAATTTTTTAGGCTTTATATGTTACCTGTACGGTATATATTTTTACATAAAGTTTTTTTTGTCTTGTTGTTAAGAAATTGTTGAATCTGATAGAATTCATATACCAAATATGTAAATAGGTTAAGTTGTTGGAGATACCCAATGTCAGTGTGAAGCATTTCAATAGTTACATCACCGTCATGATAGCACCTGACCTTACAATCTGTTACATTCAAAATTGTAATTACACACAGCTTCAACCTATTATGTTAGTCTGGAGACGTACCAAGCTATATGATAATTTTATGCTAATAACTTGCAGTATGTAAATCGTAAATAAAGTGACATCAGAGGAAAGCACTTCAAAATCATGCAGCCCTAATCATTGCAATGTCTACAGTTTTGATATCATATTTCTTTCGATTGTTTGGAAGTTCTTTTTTGCATATAAAATAAATCACATCCTTCAAAATTGCAATAATCAAATTAAAATTAGGTTGTTGTTTTTTCATGTTAAAATGGGTTTTTTTTGCTCTTTTGTATTACCATCATCGCCTTCTAGATATGCTGACCATAAATATTTTTCTCTTTGACGTGTTAAAATGAAGAGGAATCTACAAAGACAGTTTTAAGTCCCTTAAAGACTAATATTACTAACATGGTCAACAAAGCTTGATTTACCTAATCTATAATTCATACCTTGTGCAGTATTTACATTTTTTCGAATATTATACAGTGATGTGCACTGTATGATGGAAATGTTTGGACACTGGACAGTTTCAAATGGTGTATCAGATCTTGAAATATACATTTACTCATTACATTCATTCAACTCTTTCGGTATAAATGTTAACAGTAAACACTATTTTTCATTTTTACACTTTTTTAATTAGATTTTGTTATACTGCCATCATTTGCTAAGCAAAGCAAAAGTTTGGTGGTACATTATAAAGGGGTTTGGCAATGTATGATTATCATATGGCAGGAGACAAATTGGGAAATTTAAGAAAATATACAATTAAAGGTACTCATCTCTTTCAGTAAAGATTTTAGACATTTCACCTTTCTTCAATATTCCTTTTTAAAAAAAATTCATGAAGAGTTTTTTATACTGCCACTATCTGACAAGAGAAAATTTGGCAGTATTAAGGGGTTTTGCACTGTATGGCCTAATAGGACACATAACTTTAAGGGAACTTGAAAAAAGAAAACTGAGGCACGAAAGTGTTGGCAGCAAGACAATGGTAAATGGAACGAGGGGCATTACATTAATATTTACTAGATTTTCGAATTCTATAAATTTCATTGAATATAGATTAAATTAAAATCTTACTGATCCAATTACATTAATTAGCTAATAAGTGCCACAAATTTAAATTCAATTGGATTGATAATTGACACGAAAGATTAGCAGTTGACATTAATCTTAGTTCATATTTAGTCTTTCATATTGTCTGTCAGAAAAAAAAGGTTTCTGTAAATATAAGGCATAACATTTCTGACAACACAAAAAAAGAAACCCAGGCACTTTTCATTCAACTGTTTGAAATCACAAATCGTCAAGAATGGATAACTGTCACTAAATTCCATCTAGTGTATAATTTATGACATCCATTTTAAAAACATAACATTCAAAGAGTAACACTTAGTTTTTGTTCAAGTAATGGCCACTTTATATACATAAACATCAATTTATAAAAATCTTTCCCAATTTATCCCCCTTTCGCTTTGGTAATAGGCTTAAATATGTATGCAAGTTAAACTTAGGTAAACACATGCATTGTGAAAGTTGCAGAGAAGTGAGCATTACAGATTTAATCTACTTACAATAGATTTAACTTGTTTACTCTAACATACGTTACACAGTATTACGGCTAAATAGCTACAATGTAATGGATTACGTCATAAGCCCTTGTTGTTTTCAGAGCACTAATGTATTTATTAAATATTATCATTAATTTTTTGTCTACATAAAATTCTACCTATTGGAGAAGGTTAAGAACAATATGTACCTGAAAAGGTGTTTCCCTAAAGTTTGACATCGACCTTGTTATTTTGTGGTATTATTACATAATGTAGGCACTTCACCCTAAATATACAGCAGTTCATGGGAGGTATTTTGTTGACAAATACTTGTGATCTATTGAATGGCTGTTGTTTTTCTAAGATATTACATGAGGATATATCTCTTTTTTTGACGCATGTAATAAAAGTTTTTCAAACATAGAACACCATAATATTTACAACCTTAACACCTACTCAGTTACACAATGCCATGAAACATTTTCACAGCAATGTGCTGTATTAATCACAACACAATGATATTTGCTCATTGGATATTATACTGAAAAAATTTCCATCAATTTATAGCACTATAACAATCCCTAAAAAATCTTTATGGCATGTAGATAAATTCTTTAATAAAATATGAACATACTAGTTTGTAGGGTTTTGCATTTATTTTAATGTGTATGTTTGCAAGAAGGGAGGCAAATCTTAAAGAGCAGTTCTATGTCAATAATGCAAAATAAATCACTGACTTTCCTCAACAGCTCTGACAATACTGGAATATGAACTATCTAGCATAAAGGTCGAGGAAAGTTAGTGAAATGAGGGAGACATTTTAAATCATATTTATTGCTTATTTTATGCTCAGAATTCAAACTTTATGAGCACATGTTAAACATATATAATCTAATTTCATAGTTGAAGGGATGCCCTGTGCAACAATGTTTATTTATACAATTGACACTTTCTACATTTATCTACCTCAAAAAAATTAATGTTATATATAACAATTTAACATAAAGGTTGGTTCATCAAATCGTTATTCCACTTATACTTTGAATTTTTTTTAACATGACAACAAACCTTTTTTAAGACAAATTAGCTACCATGATAAAATTTCCGTGTTATGTACCATCATCCAACACCAAAAAATACTCATTTCATTGATATAAAAATCAAACGACAAAATGTAGTTTCAAATTCAATATTCTATTTAACATACAAGTGTACAAGTTTTACTTCACTTAATGTTTTCAAAATAACATGAAAGTACCAGCCTTTTTGGAAGTGATGTAGTTATAAAATTGGTTCTACATAGAAAAATATGACAAAATATTAAATTTTTGCCTATTTTTATAGTACCGAACAGGAATTATGTGATCACTGTTATTCAGACTCATTTTTTATTTTAATTCACTTATCATTACCTCCAGCAGAATAACTAATCTAGGTACAGATTTTTCGACACCACATATGTTGGTAGCTTCTAACTTGTTCTGAGACATGATGACAGATCTACGAGACATTGTTAATGGCTTTGTAAACAAAATATATGTCCATGGATGTGTTGATAGAATGTTCATAGAACAGTTTGGAGAATATCAAACTGGCATTAAAATGTCATTAAAAGTTTAAAACCCTAACTGTTACAATACAATAACTGGTCCACATCAATAACGGAAACTGCAGAAATTCACTTTAATAAAAACAAGTTTTATTACAATGTATGATGTACCAATATGTACATTTATTATAACAATGTTACAACTGCTGTACTTTACTGTAAACAGTATTGATAATCTTAGGCGTATATGATTTAATGGTAAGAAAGGCATATGTACTGATGATTACCACTTAAATCTACATATTATTACACGGAAATACATTAATTTGACAGTATCATGACTTGTTATAATACATCTTAAAATTTACACTAGAAAACTACCTCAGTCTACTTAGAATCTAATGACATGTTGTCTTACCAAGTATTTCCCATCGGGCGAAAACTTGCAGAGTTGATTGGTTTGTCGAAACAGCTCAGAAAAATTCATCTTCTCCTAACTCAGCTAATATGTATACTAAATCGAGAATTGAACAAGCCAATAGACTAAGCAACGAGTAAAGACACAATATACATTTTAAATGTCAAATAGCAAGTGTCAACATGCGGATACCGCCATTTTGAATTCAGCGCCAAAACAATCGCCGCATGCCTGTTATTTCTTACTAAATATGCATTTTAAAATTGTTTAAAACTGCAGACCCTGCTATTTTCTTCTGTCAAACAAATGTCAAATTGTTGTTTGGGTCGCAAACCTGTCAGGCGTGTCGTAAACAATAGATTGTTTGCAATGTTTTCATAAGTGAACCACTAACTCCTAGCAGGGGTGCCCCTTTCAACGCACCGGTGGCTCGCTGATTGGTCAGTTAATCAACAGAGTCCTGGATTAGGTTATAAAGCAGCTACTATGGCCGGTTAGAGCCATCGACCACCACTGTCGTTGCGTCATTGGATATAACCCTACTGGTAATACTTTAGATTTTTTATTAACAGTTTATCTTTAATTGTAAACTAACATCAGCAGCGAAGAATATGTTGTGACGTGTTTTCCCGCGAACAGTGTTCTCCGCCATTGATATTTTGTACCACGTGGTATGCAATGGAGTCTCTTTGAAGTTAGAGGTAGACCTAGTTTGTGTACACGGGATGTTATAGACGTATCTGTATGTGTTATAGGGGCCAACAAATTTCATGCTTCTTCAACGAAGTAACACCACAACTCATCATCATCGTAAGTAACTGATTCTAAATATTTTATCGTGTACAGATATGATAAATTCCAAGTAAACTGTCATAACTTCACACGGGACACGCATGGTATCCCGAGAAATGTCAATGGCGGATGTGTATTTCAGAAGTTGTATGTTGGTCGTTCATAATTTACGACCCTTATATTCATGTTCACCTTTAATTTGAAATGCATCTGACATTCTGGAAATTGTTGGGAAAGGACACGTGTAATCGGGAAGACATAAGTAGATTGCCTAGGTGCATACTGTTGCATTTTATTTTGTAAAAAATGTAAACAAAGACTCTTCGGCCGGTGTTTGACGGAGATATCTTTACCGTTAGCAATTCGTTATCAAATTTATAACGGTGGTTTGTGCTTTCTCTATTAATTTAATTTAATTCATATCATATTCTTGATTTGAATTTGCATGAATGGAGAGATTCATTGACGTAATTGCAAGTTGCATCATATTTATTTTTGCACACTTGTTTTTGGGGTAATTTCCTCCAATGTATTTTTCTGCTCGAGTTTATCAGTTTACAGTTTTAAACTATAAATCATATATTTTCGCCATTATATGTTTTTAACAAGCATTTTCAATACTTGCACAGTCTTCTTAATAAATATGTGTATAAAGTAATATTTTAATTAATTGGTAATAAGATAATAAAAAACAAGTAACAAAAAAACCCAAATAAAGTAAGGTGACGATTGAAGAAGATATTTTTATAAAAAATCATTTAAATAGATAATTGTGTATCAGATAAAGGATCCCAAAAAAATATTTTCTTAGTTTATGGTGTGATTATTTATTTTTCAATATTTGTTGTTTTCTATTTCCAGTATGTTATAACATGGTTACACAAATGGCTAAAATTTGAGGTAGATTTGATCACTGGTATCAGTTATATTGTACCCTTTTACTTGCTTTGTGGGAATTTAGGGCTTGCCTTTAAAGTTCGGTAATCAGTTGACACTAGAGCCCTTGTGTCAATTTCAATACCTGTTGGGTATTTTTAAGTCAGTTTCTATGCCTATGTAAAGTAGAAACTAAATCCAGTCATGCATGACATAGCAGTTATTGGTAGCTAGGTCAGGTTTCTTTAACAAATTCTGAGTATCAACAATGACATCACCGGGGCAACGTGATATACACACCGTACAAAGAGAATTTAATTCAATAGATATATATTGTGTGTAGGAAATTCTGAATATCAACGGCGACACCAGAAAACCAATATTTGGATAAGACTTTTATTGTAGCCTTGGAGGTTCACCAGGAAAATGTTAAAATTCCACTGATAGAGGTATTATATTTCTAGATTTGTGCGATAACTAGAAGCTGGAACACTGGATAAGAAGTGAAATACAAATGGAAGTCAGCTAGTATGTGATGAATTTCTTTCTTTCGCAGATTCAGTAAATTCATTCATCGTCACCCTGTCATGTCCCAGCTGTCTACTGCTAGTACAACAACTACTAACGGTACACCCTCTGGCCCACCAATGTCTCAAGAAACATTCGAATACCTGTGGAACACACTAGGAGAAGTCACAGAAAATGGGTAAGTCTTCTTTCATTTTTCTACCCTTTCCTGAAAATTTAATTCAAATTGATCAATCAATTTTATAGATTAAAAAAAACCTTATAAATGAACTCCTCAAAACGTTTTTAAAATCACAAATAAGGCAAAATAAAAAAAATCTTGTGTTTCCACTAATTCTACTGACCCTGGATTTGTGTGCCTACCCTAAAGTTTCTATTGGCATTCAGTGATATGCAAGGTTAAAGTCAAGACTCCTGCTCTATAGAAACATAGTAAAAATATTTTCCAAATAAAAAAAAATGCCTACCTTCTACCCTATTGTTTCTCTGAGGATGATAGCGGAAATACAAGTAAAAAATGTTTTGTGCTAATTACAGATCTGGCATAATAAGTCTCAAAACAAATTATTTTAATTTTATTTCAGTGGATATACTCAGATTGCGAGTAGGGACTTAGATTACGAATATGCGGAACCAGCAGGTGAAGAGACAAGTTTACAGATTGAGAGATTCCAAATTCGGAGCCAAAATGACTCCATATCTGATCTGGTAAGTGTTTTTTAAAGATCTTTCATTATTAGCAAGTAGTGCCATTTTAGTCTTTAATTTGTCTTTTATCAATTAATCATTCCATAATTTGTGTGTTTTTACAGTTATATTGAGTAATTTTGTTCATGTCTATTTAGCTTATTGACACCCATACAAAATTGTTTTGATAAACTTTGTGAAGTGTGAGCGACTTTGTGACTTCACGGTGTATACACTCCAAAAAGACTACCACTCAGTGCCTTGTCTTGACCCCATAGCTGACACACGTCCATTTCAAATGTGTTTACCACACATCAGTGTGTTTTACCTTTAATCATAGGTTACCCCTAATGTTAACCTGTAACACGACTGCAGACCCACCAAGGGCTTTGTTCTGGGTGTGACCATGGCCAGGGTCACACAGATATGTGTAGAATAATGGGGATCCTAAATTTACTTTGAGGGGTACAAACACCTTCACAGCCATTAAACAGGCTAGATAGAAAAGGAAAACAAACACAGGTCTGGCCTGCTTTTAAATTTCCAGTGTGTACTGTACGCCTGTACACAGCCACACACACCATTACAAGTCTATAGCCACAACACCATGTGGTTGAGCTAAAAATAAACACAGGTAGCGTCTCTCCTGGTTGTCAAGGCAACCTGGTGAAGCTTTACTCATTAAAAGCTCTGACAGTTGAGCCAGGTTTTCCCAAGGCCAGTAGGCATTCAGATATAGATTTTCCAGCCTCTGTAGCCGCATATAATTATTGAACCAGGCTTTTCCCTTTGTGTAGTATGTAGCCTCGTAACAGAAGTCATTAACATAATAAATTCTCAGTGAACCCAGTGGTGTGTACCTATATTGTAGATTGAACAGCGCCTGATCTGGTACTTACCTGTACATGTCAGGACAGGTAGATAATTACGTTGTACCTAAGCAAGACTGGACATGCCACATATATGTAGATATTTCAGTAACTAAAAAGCAGAAATTTAGTCTTGAAATGCATCAGTGAGAACATTGGAGTGAACAGTTATATCTGTGATATATATTTATGTTAGAATTTTTCCTGTGATATTACATACACTCCGTCCAATATGATTAAGTTTGAGAGAACTGGATTCACCACATACAGGGTAAGTGATTAGGTGTCGAGTTTACTAGTAACTCGGACCACATGGTGTTGATAGTAATGTACTTAATTAGAAATTCTCAATAATTTTCTTATGGCAAGAAGGGGGGGGGGGGGGGGGGT